>PVHX01024145.1:0-24529 GCA_004024805.1 Geosciurus inauris
TATATATATATATTTTTTTTATCAACCATCTTTACTATACCCATTCCCCTCAATTTCAATACTACTTGAGATGGTACAATGTTTCAAGAACTTTTTTGCATTAAGTTGTCAATATCAATTCAGAAACCCCTTATATAACCATATATTCTCCCCGGAAAGAACAAAGCATAGTCAAAATAGTTACTAGTTTTTATTTGTTTTCAAATAAGCATTAATCTCAACCACTCCTGCAGAAATTTCTTAATTTTCTGTTTCTTTATTTTACATACAACTTTGTAAACAACATTTAAGTAATGTGCAATTAACTGGGAGGATTTGTTTACATTGCTATATTGAGTTAAATCTTTAAATGTGCACATCTCTTTGTTTTATCTCTCAGCGTCTTCACTGCTTTTGTTCCATTCACCTGGAACATGACATGCCAGTCTTTGCAAAACTGGCTTTTTTTCTATTTTAGGACTAAACATTAATAACACTCTCTCAGTGGACTCTTCCTGAACCATTTGACTTTAAAAAATCCAATCCAATTTGTTTAACACTGGCTTATTTATCAAGGCTTTGACAAGTCCTTTGTACTTAGAGGCTTGCACATAAGAGATATTCAATAAACATTTATTAATGGGTGAATGAAAAATTGTCAAATAAAAATAAATCTGTACTTAGGTAAGGAGAAACTTTTTCAACAAAATTGCAGTTAAGGGAAATTCAGACGGTAACATCTGAAAGCTTCTAATAGATCAGGAAAAAGGAATTCTCCTTTATGGAGAGGTGTAAGCATAAATTCTGGACATTGGGAAATGGGGCAAATGGCTCAATGGGGCTGTGGAACAGAAAATGTGTTCCTCCCAAGAATCCTCCCGGATTCTTGAATTCTTGGGAGGGCCTATAAAGAAAGTTTTTCCGTAATCCAAGGCTTAGCATAGGCAGGCTGAAGGTGATTGACAGTTCTAGGACATGGAAGAAGAAGAGAAACTTAACTAGTTTAGTAAAGTCAAGTTATTAGTATTTGGAGTTGATTAGTAAATGCAGCTAATCACTTATGACATGCAGAATGGGGATTTGTAGGTCCGTAAATGATATTGTCATAGGTAAACAAAAGGACTATTTCTAAGTCTTATCTAAATTTTAGGAACTTTGTACTAAGCCATTTTAGAGAATAAAAAAGTTTGTAAGTTTATTAAGCATTAACACTTATCAGGAGGACAGGACTCATGTAAAGTTTAACATCAAAATGAATAATTGCATGATTGTTCTATATTTTAGGTGATATTTAATGTAAAATGATTATACATAAAATAATCCACAAATGTACTACATCTTTATGTATTCATTTTGCTATTTCTGTTGCTATGTGATTCTGTATAATGTGATCTCTTTAGTATTTCTTAACATGTCAAATTGTGAGAGACAAACCTATGTGATGCAGAAGATTTATTATACTGGATTTATGAACACTTTCAACTAGTGTGTCCTGATAATTAAAAAAAAAAATACCACCTCCTCCACCTATTACCAAATACAAACTTCCCTAATTCTAGTAGAGAATCATTGACATGCAGATATCATGATTGTGTTAGATCCTAAATCATAATGTTGTATTTTAGTAATGTTATCTTTTTGTTTTCATATTAATCAGTATTGTTAAATTTAATTTTTTAAATTAGTAAATATCAGAAGACACATCTTCTATTCCATGTGATCCAATACATCACAACTGATGTATAAAAACAAGTTATGGGATATGAATTCTACTTATCTTGCCAGGTTGTGGTATTTCTCTGGCAATAGGGCTATAGTAAAGAAGTCATCTGAGAAACTTAAAAATGGATTCCTTGCTCATCAATCAAAGGCAAATAGATGGTAATTTTACTTTATCTGGACATGTAAAGAGTAAATGTAATATGTGGCCAAAGTACTATGTCTTTTTACTAGTCCCATGATGAGACTAGTTTTTAAGAGAATTTCTACTAAGAAATTGCAAAGAAGAGTAGGAGAACTATGAATTACCATTCCTATTGTTGAAATTTACTCTGAATGTTTGTATGCAAGTAAGCAAATTTCCTCATTGCTTTTACATTTCTGAATTGGGGATTTTGTTTTGGTGACCAAAACCATTTTATGTGATATATTTGGTTTAAGTTCAATAATTTCCAAGTAACTGATGGTGTACTATTTCTAGAAACTTAAGAATATATGAATTCTTTTTCCCAGGTTAAAATTAAATATCTCAATTTTAATAATACAGATTTGTTTTTGAGAAAATAAAAATAATGTTACTAATAAAACAATCCCCAATAAGGACATTAAAGCCATGCTTAGTAGCTGTAAAGTTTTTATCAAAAGAATTTTTTAACAGCCAAATTGATGAGCCAACATTAAGTATACATTGAATAAGCATGGACAAATTGCTCTGGAAATTTTCAAATATTAACATTGGTCATTTATTTGTGTTATGTCTGAATATCCTCTTATATTGCATACATGAGTGACAAATTAACATAATATTATCTTATGAAGTAGTTTTCAAACAAACATGCACTTATAAACATTACTAAAGGAACAGAATAAATAGCACACTATCTTTTCAATTTTAAACTTGAATAATTTCAGAAGTATAAATATTATGCAGTTACAAAGAACATCACAAAGATTAAACATTTACTATTTTAAAATATTGATGTTTCTTATTAAAATTTAACATAACAGAGATTATTGTGCACCAAAAAAATAAAAGCCAATTTTATTATTCAAAATTCACAAAAGTAAACAAATGTTAAAATACAAATAAATGCATACTCAAATGTTTTTATTTATTTATTTATGTATGTATGTATTTAATCTACTTAGGTATAAATGATAGCGGAATACATTTTGATTCATTGTACACAGACGGAGCACAACTTTTCATTCCTCTGTTTATATGTGATGTAGAATCACAACATACATGCAGTCATACATGAAGCTAGGGCTATGATGTCCATCTTATTCCACCATCTTTACTGTCCTTATGCCTCCTCCCCCTTCCCTCCCCCTTGACCAAAGTTCTTCCATTCTTCCCATGTCCCCTCCCCCATAATGGATCAGCATTCACTTACCAGAGATAACATCGGGCATTTGGTTTTTTGGGATTGGCTTACTTTGCTTAGCATGATATTCTCCAACTCCATCCATTTATCTGCAAATGCCATAATTTTATTCTCTTTTATTGCTGAGTAATATTCCATTGTGTATATATACCACAGTTTCTTTATCCATTCATCTATTGAAGGGCATCTAGGTTGGTTCCACAGTTGAGCTATTGTTAATTGAGCTGCTATAAACATTGAAGTGGCTGCAACACTATAGTATGCTGTTTTTAAGTCTTCTGAGTATAGACCAAGGAGTGGGATAACTGGGTCAAATGGTGGTTCCATTCCAAGCTTTCTAAGGAATCTATCTCCATACTGCTTTCCAGATTGTTTGTACCAATCTGCAATTCCACCAGCAGTGTATGAGCATGTCTTTTTCCCCACAACTTCGCCAACAGTTACTGTTGTTTGTATTCTTGATAATTGCCATTCTGAGTGGTGTGAGATGAAATCTTAGAGTAGTTTTGATTTGCATTTCTCTAGTTGCTATAGATATTGAACATTTTTTCATATCTGTTGATTGATTGTATATCTTCTTCTGAGAAATGTCTGTTCAGCTTCTTACACATTTATTGATTAGGTTGTTTGTTTTTTTGGTGTTAAGTTTTTTGAGTTCTTTATATATCCTGGAGATTAGTGCTCTATTTGATATGTGTGTGGCAAAAATGTGCTCCCAGAATGTAGGCTCTCTGTTCACTTCATTGATTGTTTTTTTTTTGCTGAGAAGAAGCTTTTTAGTTTGAATCCATCCCATTTATTGATTCTTGATTTTACTTCTTGCACTATAGAAGTCTTGTTAAGGAATAAGGTCCTAATCCAATATGATAAAGATTTGAGCCTATTTTTTTTTTTTCTGTTAGGTGCAGGGTCTCTGGCCTAATTTCCAGGTCTTGATCCACTTTGAGTTGAAGTTTGTGTATGGTGAGAGACAGGGTTTAGTTGTATTTTGCTTCATATGGATTTCCTGTTTTCCCAGCACCATTTGTTGAAGAGGCTATCTTTTTTCCAATGTGTGTTTGGCACCTACGTCTAGTATAAGATAACTGTATTTAAGTGGGTTTGTCTCTGTCTTCTATTCTGTACCATTGGTCTACATGTCTGTTTTGGTAGCACACTCTTTTTCATGGGAAGAAGCAGAGAAGAAAATCGGGAAGTATCAGGAATTGAGTTCACTGACTGGCTGACATCAATTGCTATCTTGCTGGACTTCAAGATGATAAAATGGAATCTGGTCTTCTGAAAATGATTATACTTATTTTAGAGTTATTTACCTGGAATAGTAGACACTGAAAAGGATATATAAATGTATTCCAGAAAAACTCATGAAAATCTATGTTCTAAACAATGTTTATATATTCTGGGAATATGATGTTTTTAAAAAGCTAAATGTTGCTTGCATTCTCATAAAACATATATTCTGTTTTGGATAAAAATAAACAAATGAGATAATTTTTATATAGCTATTTGTTATAAATGCACATAAAGCAGCCATGGTAGAATAGGAATTATAGTAAATAGACTGGTTAGGAAAAATATATTCTCTTTGAGATAACATTTTTTTGGATTCCGAAGAACAAACAAATCCTACCCATGGAAATTTATTGGAGAATCATGAGCATGATATAGATAGTGGAATCACAGCTCCCAAAGGCCTTGACGCTAGACTGAGTTTGCCATGGTAGCCAACAAAAAGAACAGCTTGCAGAATCTTTTGAGCAAGTGAGATTATAATCAAGATAAAATTAAAGAGTCTGAGAAAATAATCAGGATAAGAACTTTGGGTAATATTCAAACTATAAAGAGAAAAAAAGATTTGGGAGAATTATTAGAAGTAGAGTGTCAATATATTATCTGTATTATAAAAATATTTATGTTGATACATAACTGAGAATCATTAGAGAATACAAGAACCAGATTGAGTACTTTAAAGATTGTTGTTAAACAATCATTAAGATCATTTGGACTATAGTATAGAAAGTGAACAAATTCAGGACACATTTTGGAAATAGATATCTAAAGATTTTTCAGGCAGTTGGATCTGGAAAAAAGATGAACATGGAAGAAACAATAATGACTTTTAAAAATTTTTTCATCTTTTTTGTTGTGTTTATTTTGCTAAACAATTAGTTGTATACAATTGTTATTTACTATTTGTATCACTTAAAATACCACTGAATGTATAGAATTATTTTTATTCTCCAATTTTATGAGGTTTTTCCATTTATTCATACAAATACATACATGAAGGATATATGCATATGTGTGATTCTCCCTTTCTACAAAATAAATGATGATTATTGGTATTATGAAAAAAGAGCTTTCACTTAGTGATAATCATAGTCAATCATTATCCCTGATGGGAAACAGAACATTTTAATTATCCCTAGCACTGTATCCATTAAGTCTTTCTTATTCTTAGTAATATAATCCCTAAGTTTATTTGGGTACATTTTGCCCATATAAAAAGAATTTAATCAAATTCCCTTATAAAAATATGTAAAACTTTTAAGTCAACTTTTAAAAAAATTACTTATATATACATACTTAGAACTATATTTTCCCTAATTTCTTCAGATTAAAAAATGGCAAGTCTGGTGCCTATAACTCCTAGAGGTAAGCAAAATATTGGGGAAATTAGAACCAACTGTAGAACTTACAATCTTGTGCAAATGATCTACCCTAAATTCCAGAACCTTCTCCTCTAGATTATTATGTGAATGAAAGTGAATTCTTTATTTAAACTATAGCATTTTTTAAAAATACACTAGCCAACTTGTACCCTTACTAATAATTGCATATGTACAAGGCAGTCAAACCTTTGTGAAATTGTTAGCAAAGATGCAAAGACAGATGATTGTATAGGGTGTGGGTTTGTTGAAATGATATGGGCTAACTGAAGAATGTGGTGGAAAAATAATTTTATTCATCTTTCCAATTTTGACAAATCAGTAGTATTTATCTGCATGGCTATGTTGGAAGGGATTGTGAAATATTAGTGTTCCTACTATAAGAATGATTTCTACACTTACTGTTGCTTATAATGGGACTGGAATAAGGAAGTGGTAGTATATGTATGCAACATGTTTCCAAATGCTACTCTAGGGACTGAAATAAGTCTCATAGTAGATCAATGAAAAGATAAATGAGAATCTGGAAAAAAAAACTAAATTAAGTTTTGACGTTTCTCCTCATGCCCCAGCACTAACATTAAGTTGGTTCAGGATTCTGTTGCACTGACACACTTGTCCCTGAGAATCTGCAATGGATTAGATCCAGAACTTCCTGTGGATGCCAAAATCCATACATGTTTGTCTTATATGAATTACATGGCATTTCCATATAACCTACGCATATCCTCCTGTACACTATAAATCATCTCTAGATTATTTATAATAACTTTTACTAGTAAATACTAGGTAAATAGCTGTTATGCTGTATTGTTTTAGGAATAATGAAAAGAAGAAATGTTCAGTATAGATGCAATTTTTTTTAAAAAAAGACTTTTTTTTTTTAATCTGTGACTGTGGATCTCAGGACAAAGAGGACCAACTGTACTTAGGATTATTTTTTATGTTAACTAGGGGCCATTGTAAATATAGAAAAGTCTAGAATAACTTCATCCTGCAAGTTGGATATCCTGCAAGTTTTTTAATCCTATATATAATGCAGAAAATGGGCATTTTATTTCCTTTTGCAAAGCAGCCAAGTAGGAAGTATGTTTGAATAAGCAAGTTAAAAAATGTATTCAGATTATATCCTTTCAAAAGAAAATGAATGAAGCAGATGCAAGATGTCCAAATTCTAGCTTTCCAAAATATGAAAAGCAATCAATAAAAATACCATCTCATATTTAAACTCAATTTTACAATTTTTAGCTTTCTATCTAAGACATCGTATTAAATTTCCAAGATATCAATGACCTATGAAACTCCTTATGAAGTTATACTTATCAACAAATAAATTTAGTTTAAGGAAAATGAGAAAGGTATCAATGTTTTTTCATTGTCCTTTAGCTGAACCTTCACATATTAAATGTGCCATGGTGATTTCATGATCTGGAAGAAAAAGCTCAACACCCGCATTTCGTGTCTTTCTTCCTCAATATAATGTTCCTGTTAGAAAATGGCTGTCCGAGTAGATGTTATCCCCTTTCTCAGGCCCCTGAAGTGAATCTAAATAATATTTTCAAAACTAAGCTGGTCAGTGTGGAAAAAAGAAGGAATCATATAACTGAATCATACAAAGTGGGGAAGAAGACAATGAAAATGGTGATATTTGAATTTGTAGTTTTAACAGATCCCATAAATACATTTTCTAATTCACTACGTATACCTTCAAAGACAGTAGGATGTAAAGGAGGGAGAGAAAAGACATAAGGAAGAAGGTAGAGGAGGAAGAGAGCACAGAATATCTTTATTTGGAAGAGGAAAGTGGGACATACCTTATCATCTATAATGTATTACATTCTTCTGTTGCTAGAAATTATTTAGATTCTTTTGGATAAGAAACTTAGCTTTTTAGAGTCAGTAGTTCTTCCTTGCATATTTTAGTCTAGACTTTGCAAGGGCAAGGTTCATAGAAAAAAGTTCTGAAATGGAGTCTTAATACTTGAATATATTTGCCCATTTCCACCGTCCAAACAGCAACAGAATTCTAAATGTTTTTTGTGCTTCCCTTTCAATTAACAATTCAGTCTTCAAATTCCCTCATCTGCCTTCGGTTATCTGGTACAAGTGAAGTCTTTCTCTTTAAAGAAATCCATGCAGTATTTCCTTTCTTTGTGTGATGAATAAGAACCTGCAGAAACTACTCAGAATGCTGAAGACCAAATGTGTTAAAGCTTCTAGACAAGATTTAGCCTCAGAAATCTGTGGACACTATGATGAGTGACACCCATAGACATTATCACTCAATCTATAATATTATTTGAGGAAAAGTAGTAATTATGCCAGTGAAAGAAAAATTTCCTCAATTGTGGATGATGAATTAGAAGATTAAGCATTCACAAAATTACAGGGTGAAAACCAGAGAAAGGAAAGTATGTCTATAATTGTCAACGTAACATTAGATAAAATACTACTAATAATAAAAGCTTGCATAACAAAAATTATAGGAAAAAAAGTTTTAAATGCAAGTCTAAAGCCAGGGACGGTGGCGCATACCTATAATCCCAGCACTTTGGGAGGATGAGACAGGAGAAGCACGAGTTCAAAGCCAGCTTTAGCAAAGGCGAGGCACTAAGCAACTCAGTGAGACCCTGTCTCTACATAAAACACGAAAGAGGGCTGGGGATGTAGCTCAGTGGTCAAGTGCCCCTGAGTTCAATACCCAGTACCAAAAAAAAAAAAAAAAAAAAAAAAATGCAAGCCTATCTGACATTATACTTTTGAACTGTAAAAATGTTAAAAAAAAGAAAATATGTTACAAAGAAAGATTACTGAGGAATAAATTCTGCAACTCTTTTGAAATACATACTTTTAGAGAAAGGACCTGAGAGCAGAAGAAGTTTTCTCGGTAGCTCTAGGCTGAGGGGAGAATTACCTTTTCTTACCATTCATTCCATTTGATGGCTTTATTGATGTTATCAAATATGGAGCTTTGGTTTTCCTTGATTTTGGTCATTTACACTTCTTTTTCTTTCCATTTTTTTTTTAAAATCCTTTACTTTGCAATCAATACAGGAATAGCAACACTGATCTCTTTTCTATGTAAAATTTTTAAAAAGATCTGAAAAAGTCTGTATATTTACTAGTATTATCATTTCTCAAGCAATATGTTCTCAATATTAGATGTCAGTTGTAGCTCTTGTTAACACCACAGATATTTTATATTTCTGCCCTCATCTTGCAATGTGTAAATTCAAATAAAAATTTTCATTTTCTATTAATATTAGATCTTATCTCTTAAAAATTAGAACCCCCCCCACACATACACACGTATATGTTTTACTTTTTCTTTCTTTTAAATATGTTTACTCAATTTCACTTGAAAGTCACAGCTGGAATATAGAATAACCTTTGCAAAGTTGAAATAATTCATTTTTAATTTTACCTTTAAACTCTTTAGAGAATGACACAATTCAGTAAAAAGTCAAGGTCTGACAGCTTTTAAACCAAAGGTATTTTAAAATATTTCATCTTATCCATGAAATTCTTACCACTTATCCTGCAATCTGCTGAGTGCTATTTTTCTTACTTTCATTTTTTGACAGTCTCTGTATATACCTAATGAAACTCCACCAGGTTTGGATTGTAAAAAAATATCTGTTATTATATTAGCTAACAATTTTTCCAAGCAGAAAAAAAGAGACACAATTGTGCTTTAAATGTCAGCTAGTGATAAAACATGCTTGTTATGCATATATGAGACTCAGGAAACAAAAATATATCCCATGATAATTCAAAAAATGAAGTAATTTATTAGAAGAAAATAAATGAATCAGATATAAAAAAGCATTTAAAATATTACAAACCATCCATGTGCTTTATAAAATTTTATAACACTGATTATTCCATTAATTTTATACAAGTCATAACTTATCACAGATAAAGCACTTGTGATGGCATCCATATATCTAGATAACTCTAATTTAAAATTGGAGAGAAGCAATAGAAGTATTAGGAGAAAGAAAACAATTTTTGAAGTAGCAATCTATTTTCTAGATGAAAAATATAAACTGCAACAGTATATTTGACATGAGTATATATCAAAATCTTTCCTCAACTGTGAATTGAAGCCTGAGTTGTTACTTGCAGGCTTGATTATAGTGCAAGGAAAAAACAATAAAAATTGTAACACTTTACTTGTTACAGGTCCTTTTCTCTAATAAGTGTTGATTTTTGAATATTGGTAAAGATTACAGGTTGTAGGAAAGACATTTTTGCCCCAAATATAATACACAAAGGGACATTTATTTCTCTAAATGAACATATTAGCTCTAATTTATTAAAGTAATTTAATATAATTATTGAAATTGGGCGCAGTTTTATTTCTGGTCATTGTTACACTTGACATATTATAGATGGGTGAAAATACAGGAAATATTTTTCTATGCACTCAAGGATAATGAATTTTGGCATGTAAACTTTATTAAAAGTTAATTTGTATCATAGAGCATTGTAAAGACCTAGTTCAATTCACAAATATTAAGTTTCTATTAGTGGGCTTATTTCTGTCATTCGTACAGGCAATTCTCTTAATTTTTGGTGCCTTGGAAACAGAATATAATCAAAAGATTAAGAGGAACATTACATTTAGAAGGATCCTCATTGATACTTTTGTAATAAAATGATTTTAATATCATGTATTTTCAAAGAGAAGTGCTTGAGAAAGGAATACAGATATTTTTATGACCTCACATGATTTCTTTATTAACTCTATATCTGTGTGAATTACTACATTAAAACATAGTTGACAAATATGAAAAAAATTACACTTTTTATACTGGCTAAAATTTTTGCAGAAAAAAATGGAAAAAGGCAGCCTTTTTTTTAGATACAAATGAGTAAAAAATATTAATTGTTTCACACATAGGAAGATCAAAAATAGAGTAAATGAAGGTACTGAGAGTTCAGAAGTTTTAATAATTAAAGCATTCACTATGCTTTAGAGAATCAGAATATGTTAGCCTAGAGTATGTTAGCCCCACCAAGTATAAAACTTATATATATCATTGCTATTTACATTGATGAGACAACATTCTAATGTTCAATTCAGGGCAAAAAGTTAACATTGTGCAGATAACTCTTCAAATGAGAAATTAGTTACCCTGGAAGTTAAGGAGATTTGTGGATGAGAGATGTCTGTGGCTGTCCCATATGTGAGACACAGAACGTGTGCTGTTGAAGCAAGTACTGGTCCACAGTCAGGGTGACTGTTTTATTCCATGAGTAATCCAAATTACATGTCAGAAAACTACAGCCAAATCTAGTTTACAGCCTGTTTTTGCGCAAGACATGAGCTTAGAATATTTTGATGCTTTTAAATGTCTGTTATATAAGTAAAGTCTATTATCACTCTTCGTGGACTCTATAGTGGGAAATTTGCCTACTCACTATAGTTTATTGATAACCCCATAATCAACACTTGGGGCATTTTTTATGGTCATTAGCAAACATGCACATGTGCATAATAGTAGATTTGAGTACCTTAATGGGAAGGTTCTCAGCTGATACCAAGGAAGACAGCACTCTGCCTTCCTGTTTTAACTCTTATGCTATAACGAACGTCTTTCTCTGGGCCTGCTTAGTCATATTTTTCACACTTTTGTGCCTTTTTAAATTACTTGATTTTACTCCTTCAGATGGTGCTAAGAGTCGTGCCAAAGTATTTCCTAGCATTCTAAGCAAAAGAAAGCTGTAATTTGTTTTGTGGAGAAAATATATATTTTAAACTTCCTTCAGGCATGGGTTAAGATGATATTGATCATGAGTTCAATGTTAATGAATCAATAATAAAAAATAGAGTATCATTAAACAGAAACACAAATAAAACAAGATTATGTATTTTTTGTTTTATGAAAATGTGATGATAGGAAGAAAACCTAACCTTGTGTTTTACCCAGGAGCAATTTCAGTATTTGCATATTCAGTGTTCATGAAGTCTACATAGAACATACTATTGCAAATCACGATGTGTGTAACTCATGTAGATGTCATGATACCTATAGAATATTCTCAATTTTGCTTCCATAAGAGAAAATCCTAAAATATTCAGTGCTTGTTCCTTTATAGATGAGTTTGCTAGTCCCTGGTCTATGTGATAAAATGTAGCAGTAAAAAAATGCTGGTATAATCCAGGATAATCAATATGGAGATAGTGAGGATATATTTCAAATGTAGAGTCTGTGAAATGTTGGAAAACATATACATATAATATATCTATGAAAAGATATATACCTATTGTTATTACCAACTACCCTTTAATTTGTATTGTCCATTTCATTGGATATTGCTATAATATTGTGTCTTACAATGATGCTATTTTAGTCTACTTCTACCTGAATTTCTTGTGATAGTTTGCTACTAGTTTTGATGCCAGATTATTATCCATATAAATGTTCTCAATAATTATCAAAGAAAATTATAATTTGCTGACTGTTTTACAATTACAAAACTCATCTTGTCAATTGAAGTAGGTTTAAAATGTCTACTGCTATACTTATTATTTATCTAACTGATCTGACTAATGCTAACACTATCTGTGGTAGAAAAAAAATGTCCTTTCAAGATCAATGGGTCACTTCTGGCTTTAATGAAAGTTATGTAGTTCAAGCACTAGAAGATAATATGAGTTCACATTTTGGTAGTGGTGGTTATGGGCAGATAGAATAATATTTGTAATAAAGATCTGATAGGACTTCATGATTGCAGTTGAGATAAAGTAGGAAGAAAAAATAAGAAAATCCTCTTATTTTTCTAAAAGGAAAACTAAATAAATGAAAGTTGTTTTTCCCAAAATATGTAGTCTTGAGAAACTTATTTAAAATTGTGGACATGTCTCTGTCTGATTTAAGGTTAATGTACTTATTCAAATTTCAAGAGACAGGTTTAGGAAGGTTATCAGTTGGGAAATACATTGAGGAAAATACATGACTGTTGGGGTTTCAGAAATATACAGGATCATTCAAAAAACATAAGTTTAGACCAAATGCTATTTTTTAGTCAACTTTTGTCACTGCCCTAAATGCATGACAGGAACAACTTAGAGAAGGAAAAGTTCATCTTGGCTCATGGTTTCAGAGAATTAGTCCATGGTCAATGGGCTCCAAAGGAAAAAACATGAAAGAAGGTCATGGCCAAGTAAAATCATGGCAGCTGGGAAGCAAAGAAAGAGAAAAAGAGTGAGAAGATGCCAGGGACAGATACATTCCCCAAAGCCGTGCCTCCAGTGACCTACTTCCTCAAGTCATTTCCCACCTAGTACACTTTTCACCATCTTCCAATAATGCATTAAAATTATGAATCCATTAAATGGATTAATCTACTGCTGAGTTCAGGGCCTTTATGATCCAATTTCACCTCTGAAAATTGCTGCAGTGCCTGACACATGAACTTTGGGGTTACATTCCAGATCAAAACCACATCATGCTATAAAACACTTTATAAAGATTATTCAAAGGAGTGCATATTCTCCAAAGAGAGCAAAGAAGTGACTGGAAGATAGGCAAATAAGTTATTTGGAATGGAAGTAGCAATTGAGAAATCTCTAATGAATTTACTTGAATTAATATATTAATTTGGAGAGCATATTGTTTAAAACTAAAGTTTAAAAATAAAATAAACTTCAGTCTATTCAAAAGTAAGTTAATAGTGGGATAATAGGAGACATGTTTATTTATAAAAGGAAAATAAGAGATAAGATGATAACAACAACATAATAAAAAACTTTTCTACTTTTTATGAAAAAGTAAAGAACTTTGCATTTGCAGATGGTTCACTTCTAAATCAGATCAATTCAAAACTACTTTTCCTCACATTGTGTCCCAAAATTCACTCACTTATCCATTTTGGGGGGGTTTCATTTATATTTACTTTGTAGTGGACACAATATTCAGAAGTAAAGAAGCACATTTGAAAAAATTCTTGTGGTTTCTGCCTTTGTGAATTCTCTACATCACTCAATCTATTTGATTCATCATTAATTATTGTTGCCTAAAAACAGATCATGATGATCCTAGATACCTCAATACCTTTTCCACAAGTCATTTTAAAACATCAGTCCAGCCATACTGAAAATGAGAAGTTTTATATGCTGATTTTTGCTTTTCATCAACTTTCATTTGCACCTGTATTTTTAACATATATTTGACTCTATCTAAAGGGTAATTAAAATATTTTGTTTGGTAAAAGATACACCTCAAATAGAGACCAGGATAATTATGGAGTTTCTCTCTCTCTTTTATGTTTCTAATTCCTTCTCTAACTTCTAACAGGAGTTGTGTCAACTCTTCTGAAAGATCTGTAGTCTTTCAAACTCTGACACACACCCAGAGTTTGATGAAGCAGAGCAGATGGATCTGAGCATCTGAGTTTAAAAAGATTGAGCTCAGATTAGGGAGAATTGGAAGAACACCCAAAATGTAGAAGCAATAACTGCCATTGCTACTCAATGGAAACCTGAAGTTAGTCTTGATGAATGAGAAAACTTTCAGAAGTTGTTTCTGTTCTTTTTAATATCTCTAGTTTTGTACTGAAATTTAGATCTATTATCCAGTAATTTCAATAATTACTTTCAAAGCATTTAGCTATTCATCACAATGTTCTACGTGTTCCTTCATAAATTCACTCATTATGAGTCTGATTTTGTTTAATTTATTCTTTAACATTTCATTAAAATAAATTAAATTATTATGTTCTCATTAAAATGAAATGAGAAATGTTATCATGAGATTTATAAAAGAACGTTTTGTTAATTTCTGCAACAGTTTTATTTGTTAACATTTCCATGCCATTTTTCTTAATTCTATTATTTTACTGAAAGTACATATTTTTTATTATTTTATAATATATTTTCATATATAGTTATAAAAATGCACTTAGTACTATATAAATGGTTTTACTATCATTTAATATTTTCATCAGAGACACAAAATTCTAAAAATCCAATATGCTTTTCACTGAACAGAAAACATTAATTAAATTTATTACAGAAGTTCTTTCCTGGCTTAATTTAACTACCTTTGTATTAAATCCATAGCCTAACTCACTTATTCTATATATCTTAAATACTGGAATTGAAAATAAAATGCATCTCTTATCAGAGATTTAAGGAGTTTTGATCACTCCAAATTTAACATAGAGAATATTATGCTAAGTGAAATAAGCCAGTCATAAAAGGTAAAACACCACATGATTACACTTATATGGGTGGTATCTAAAATAATCAAACTCATAGAAACAGAGAGAAGTATGTTGTTTTACCTGGGGCTTGGGGAGAGAAAATGGGACATTGATATTCTATAGGTATGAAGTTTCAGTTACACAAAGATGAATAAGTTCTAAAAATTTGACATCACACAACAGGTGAAAAGACTGGTTTTGGTACATTTAAAAGTTCATTAAGAATTTTAGGGATGTGTATGTGTGTTTGTGTATGCGTGTAGAGGTAATAGTACTTCAGTAAAGTAATAATGCTATGTTTAGGAGCACTTAATAACTTAGGAAGAAGTTAAAAGTAGTTTCAGCATTAAAATGAAGCTAATTTCATTTATGTTAAAAAGTTGCTATGAACAAAACAAATTCCATGTAACAGAAATATAATTGTTTTCGATTAACTCTTTAAATTTCATCTATTCTGTAATAGAATAAAAGGTAGGCGGGGCTGGGATTATGGCGCAGTGGTAGCGTGCTCGCCTAGCACGCATAAGGCACTGGGTTCGACCCTCAGCACCACTATCATTTAATATTTTAATTTTATTTATTTAAAAATAAAATAAAGATATTCTGTCACCTAAACTAAAAAATAAAAAACATTAAAAAAAAAAGGTAGGCAATGATATATTTGGAAAATAGTAAGGAAATACATAATAATGCATTTTGAATTACAAGTACATGTTTATTTTTTAGATAATACATATTGAACTTTTCTTAAGATCTTTTTACTTGGTCAATGAAGAAATTTTAAAAATTTTGATGAAATTAATTTGTTTTATTAAATTACAGTGTTAAATCTAGCAAAAATAAATTCTTATTAGTTTTTCTGATAATAGATGCAGCCAATTCCACAATGTTTTTTCTCTTTTAAAGTCTAATTTATACTGCAGTATTGAAATCCATTAAATATAACTATGAATAACTTATGCTAGAATATCATTTGACAATTTCTTTGGATTAATTTCTTACTCTGAGTATTCAAGTATTTGTTAAGACTATAAATATTTTCAAAATTGAGGAGATAATTAAGCTTTCTATTTATCCTTCTTACAATTAGAGACTTGCTTAATGTATTTGGATTTCTGATGGTATTATAAGAGGCAATATATAGAAAAAGGAATAAAGGATTTAATACAATTTAGGTAGTGTGTTTTAGTTTGGTCATATTATCCATTGGAACTCACAGTAGCTTTGGTTAACTACATCCCTAAAGCAAAGACAATGGTACCGTAAAATGTTTTCTAAGTTAAATGTTTTTTGTGGATGTAAAATGTTGAGAAGATATTTTCAGTATTTTTGAAATTATATTTTTCTAGTATTTTTATTCCATATGACACTCATTTAAGTAAGATACAGAGCTCATGTTACACAAAATTATTTCATATACATATAATGAAAGCATACTTGATTTTATTTTAATTCACATTTGAACTTTTACAGCTTCATCCACTTTATTCTTATGGAAACAGTCATAGGTGTAAAAAATAAGAAAAAATTATTTTATTGGGTTTCTTGTCATTAATGTGCTAATAATAATCTCCTGTTTAGAAATCAGCATTAACTTTTATTCAATATTGGTTAGATATATTTTGATACTCTGTGGAAATGAATTAGACTTCCTGATTAGATTAATTTTAGAGTAGTTAGTAAGAGTGCTAAAATGTTCAAATCTATACTTTTAACTTTTACAATTATCTTTAATAGCCCAATCAAACTGTTCTTTTAAAAGATTTAGCTTAAATTCACAACGTATCACTTCATTAGGGGAAAATAATGCATGGGAAACATATATCTTGATTAATTCCTTGAAGATAAATTCATACATTTCAATATAACATTTAATTTTATGTCTGATTTTATTTTTTATAAATGTCACAATATAATAATGGTATAGAATAATTTATTTTACATCTATACATTAAACAAGTGAAAATACACAATGAATATAACATCTATAGTCACAGAATAATGAAGGCTTTTGAAATATTGCCTTATGACCATAAACATTGAGTAAAACCCAATTTTGATGAAGTGATTTTCCCAAATCAACTCAGTAAAAAGCAGAACAAAACTAATTACAGCATTTTGTTTGTTATTTATGCTACATTTGAATGATAAAAGATTCGATGCTTATAAAATTGTTACAGAAGTACTTCATGATTATTTGGAAAATAAGTTAGACTTTATACTTAACCATGTCTATTTAGTTTCATAAAATTAAATGAACACCATCAAGATCTTGGGAGAACTTTCCATTTGGGGAAAATGTCATACCCATTGCAGTGTATTTGAAATAACTACTACTCTTACACTAAATACCAAAAAGAACTTCAATATCAATTTTCAAAATTCCATGTAGAAGAAAAATTACCATTTTTTAAACAGGTTTTTGAAAACCATTGATATAAATTCCGATTGCATCACCTTAGTTTTTTGTCTACTTATTGAACACTTGTATATTTTTTAGTTTGAAATTTTTATGTACTGTATTTCCCCAAAAACTTTGGCATAAAATGTATAATATTTTTAAGTTTTGTCAGGAAATTACACAAAATATTTTCTCAGAATTAAAAAAATAATTACTTTTTTTTCAAGTACTTGCAATTGTTAACCAGAAACCAGTATCACATTGTCATATCTAAAACTAAATGACTCTTTAAATAGCATACTTTATCTATTAGTCATAATAAATCCACTAATCTACCATTAATAAAATAATGGCAGTTAATAATCAAATGAAAAGAAAAAGGAATACGAGATTCTAAAAAAGTAAATAATATGAAAAGTCTAAGTCTATTAAAGATATTGAATCAACTTAGCAAGTACATAAACTTTACATTCTTTTTTTTTTAATATTTTTTAGTTGTAGATGGACACAATCTTTATTGCTTTGTATGTGGCGCTGAGGATCGAACCCAGGGCCCCACGCATGCAAGGCAAGCGCTCTACCACTGAGCTACAATCCCAGCCCAAGTACATAAACTTTAGAAAAATGATATCCAGGTAGGTTTATTGATGAATTTTACAAATTATTTCAGGAATACATTATACAATTTTCTACAATCTCTTTCAGAAGCTGGAAGGAGAGAAATACTTACTCACCTATTTTATTAACTTACTTTTAACCTAATACCAAAGCCAAACAAAGAATGATAGAATAAGAAAAAACAAAACAAAACAAAACAGAGAAACTTTGGAACATCTCTTCTCATGAACATGCATGCAAAAATCCTCAAAAAAGTTAATAAATACAAAAAATCAATACACATACTCTACAATCAAATGGAATGCTTCACAGGTATGCAAGAATATGTTCAACATTTTAAAATCAAATATTATAATAAATCACATCCACAGCTGAAGAAGAAAGGTAATATGTTCATATGCATCAATATAGAAAACTTATTTGAAAGTCCAGCATTCATTCATAATAAACACTCTTGGTGAACTAAGAATAAAGGAAAATTTTCTTATCTTGGTAAGTAATATCTACAAAAGACCTATAGCTAAAATTATATTTAGTGGTAAGAAATGAGATAATCTCCCAGTAAAATAAAAAACAAGGCAAAAATGTTCTTTTTCTCTATTGTTTTTCAAATTAAACTAGAAGTTCCAGGTAATGCAATAAGAAATGATAAATCTGTAGATTAGAAAGGAAGAAATAAAACTTCATTCACAGATGACATGATCATGTATGTAGAAAATATCAACAAATCAACAAGTCTTTTGAGACTAGTGATTATAGCAAGGATGCAAGGTATATTTTTTTAAAATATTTTTTAAGTTGTTGGTGGACCTTTATTTTTTTCATTTATTTATATGTGGTGCTGAGAATCGAACCCAGTACTTCACACATGCTAGGCAAGCACTCTACCACTGAGCCACAACCTCAGCCCTGCAAGGTACATTTTAAGAAACAAAAGAAATTCATTTTCCTATTTTCTAGCAATGAACAACTGGAATTTAAAGTTAAAAGTATTAAACTAGTTCCCCAAAATAAATACTTAGGTATGTATATAAAAATATGTTCAAAAATATGGAAAAAACTGAAAAATTCTGATGAAATTAAACAGAAGAAAAAATAAGTAAATAGACATTTTATGTTTGTGAATAGGAAGATTCAACGTTGTTAAGATGTCAGTTCCATATCTATAGGTTTAAGAAATTTAGCAAATTATTCTGTGGATATTACATACACATATATTTGAATAATGAAAGTTCAGAACACTCAAAACAACAAATGCTGACTAGGATTTCAAGCAACAGGAACTCTGATTTGTCCCAAGTAGTAATGTAAAATTGCAGACACCTTGGAAGACAGTTTGTTGGTTTCTTATATAAGTGACCATGCTCATACTACATGATCCAGCTATTGTACAACTTGTTATCTCCACAAAGGAGCCAAAAGTCATATCCAAACAAAATACTACACATGAAAGCCTGTAATCCCAGCACTTAGGGAGGCTGAGACAGGAGAATCACGAGTTCAAAGCCAGCTTCAACAATGGCAAGGCACAGCGTTAAACAACTCAGTGAGACCCTGTCTCTACATAAAACAAAAAAAGTAGGGCTGGGGATGTGGCCCAGTGGTTGAGTGCCCCTGATTTCAATCTCCAGTACCAAAAACAAAACAAAACAAAACAAAACAAAACAAAACAAAAAAAACCTACATGGATGTTTATAGCACCTCTATAAATAATTTTTATAACTTGAAAGCAATAAAAATGTCCTTCAATAAGTGATTAGATAAATAAATCGAGGCATGTTTACAGAATGGGTTATTATTCATTGCTAAAAGGAAATGATCTAGCAAATAATAAAAATCTATTTATAGTAATAATAAAAATATAAAAAGTGGCAATTTTTAATTAAAATATCATGATGATTTTAAATACAACTAAATAAATGGTTTGAAAGACACAGTATGCTTAAGAGGTCAATCTCCAAAATGACATATAAAATCACAGTAATTTTAATATTCTCAAACAATATTTATTTTAAGAAACTCACAAGCTACTTTTAAATTTTTTTCTTTTTTATAAATTGGTTCTAATTTGTTATACATGACAGTAGAATGCATTTTCACACAAAGGACTTAAAATCAGCATACTTCTAAATTTTACATGCAAATTCAACAGGCCTAGAATAGCTAAAGTGAGGTTGGAAATGAAAGATAAAGTTGGAATAACTAAAACACCTGAATTTAAATCTTGCTAAAAGAAACAATAGAAATAATTATATGTACTGATACAAACAAATGCAAAAACCAATAAAGCAATGAAACAGAAGGGAGCACAAAAATTATACCCATTTATAGAGCCATATTTCACTTTGTTTTCAAAATTTAACAGTAGTCTGCCTCATGCTTTGAATATAGCCCTTACTACTCTTTCACTAAGGCTTACTTAAAATGGTCATGTTTTCTTTTCTTTTTCTCCCTCTCCCCTTCCATAACCTGAGAGAGGGGAACAAGATTACCTTTTTCTCATCCTAGACCAAGAGTTATCTGTCTTTGCACACACAGGTATCACAGGAATCAAGTAATTCAGACTTCAGGGATGGAGCCAGAAGATCTAAGGAATGGCTGTCTCCCAAATTAACAAGTGAATCAGAACTCTCCCACAGGGAACACCTGGACTGAATCACCCCCCCCCCACTTTTTAAAAAACCCTCTGTTCTCCTGGACAGGCATAATCACAGCCTCTGGAAAAGGCATCCCCTGTGATTCTTCTTTGTTAGAAAAGCAATAAACCTTTTCGTTTTTCTCAAAACCATGCCCTTATTATTGAATTGGCATTGAGGACAAGGACCATTGAAATTTCAGTAACAAAAATGATGCCAGATCAATCCAACAAGGACAAAAAAAAAATTGTCATTCTTTAAAAAGAGAGTCGGCATCATGATCAAATTATTACATTTATCAATCAACATCATAGTTAAAAAGAAAAAGACATACTAACACTTTTTGGGAATGTTTTATACTTGCCATGGAATAGAAACTAAAAGAACCTGCTATACAATTAGTTACAAATACAGCCCTTGAGTTTTTTGTCCATATATGAAATATTGTATATAATGTGTCTTATTTGGAGCACTTAATCCCTGCTACCACTGTGCTTGGTGGTTGCAAATATCAAGCCTCTGATGAAGAGATTCTGCAGTTTTTCAGACTGCTTAAGAAACTCTTTAAAAGTCCCTGGTATTTTCTGATTAAACCTGAGAGCATTAGGAACACAGGTATTTAAATTTATTTCCTCCAAACTGCCTACCTGTAAAAAAGTTTTGATTGATTGCTTTGATAAGTGATGATGATAAAAGTGGACATCCACATGAAAGAAATGAACCTTTATTCATACTTTCACTATATACAAAAATAAACTTCAGACAGATCACTGATCCAACCATTTTCATCTGAAATTCAATCATTTTAAATGAAAATGTAGGAGAGAATTCTTATGACTTAAAGTTGGCAAGATTTTTTAAGCAAAGAGCATAAATCAATAACCTTGGAATGAACACATACAATAGGCTTCATAAATATCAGTAACTTCACATTAAAATAGATAAGAAAATGAATAAGCCATCTGCACACCTGGAGGAAACATTATCAAACAAACATTTATAATATCTATTCTAAATTAATTCAAAAAATGAAACAACCCAAAAGATTTAAAAATCATTTAAGAAAAAAAGATGAATAACCACTAAAACAGAAAAATGGACTCAGTAGCACTTTTCATGATGGAACAAATAAAATTAAAATCATAATAATATCACTACACATACACTGGAATGCCTAAGATAATAAGACATGGAACACCAATTTTGGCAAGAATTTAGAGCAAAAGAAACATCAAAACAATACTGATGTAAGTGTAAAATGATATAATCTCTTTTGAAAGACTTTTAAAGTTATTTAAAAAATAACTTTACTAAACATATACAATTTCAAATTTTTCTTCATAATAAGATTTCCAAAAGAATTTTTATATATACTTTATTAACAATAGCCAGAAAACAGTAAGATTAAGAAAAAGCCTAAGTGAATATCAAAGGAATGGTAAAATATTTATTGCATATTCACACAATAAAATTCTATTCACAATAAAAACAATAAACACATGAAAGACAATGTTAATATCTCCAAGCATTTTGTTGCATGAAGGAAGTACAGAACACAGAGCAAATATTTCTCAGTTTATACTAAATTATACAATAAGCCTATTTATCCTATAAATAGGGAAAAAACAACAGAAATTGTTAGGATTGAGTAGAAAGGATCAGAAAAAACTATATGGAGTATGAATTTGGTTGGCATAGGTGAAAGCATTTGTAAAAAACAAATAATGTAAACTTAAGATCTGAGCATTTCATGACATGTAAATCATATAGAAAATAAAAATTCTAAAAAATTACTTAATGCTATTTAACACTTCTTAATGCTATTTAAAATTTTTAGCATGAAGTGGACAGACATGTATGATTTACTTTGAAATGTATCAACAAATACAATGAAATGAGAAATTTATACAGATAGTTCTTTGTTAAAAACATTAATATATTAACAGTAAAATGTAACTAGTAAGCATTTTATATTGAATGCTTATTTCCCTCCAAATTCATACATTGAAGTCCTAGTACTCAATGTGATTGTATTTGTTGATGAGATTTTACAGGAAATTAAATAAGTTCCTAAAGGTTGGCCTCTAGGTGACAGAGGACTTTTGTTCTTATAGGAAGAGAAAGAGACTTCAGAGCACTTTCTGCCACGTGATGACACAGTGAAGCAAGGACCAATGGTAAACCAAGAAGGGAAACGTCACCAGAAACTGAATCAAGTATTACTGTTTTTGGATTTCCCAGCCCCACACATCTGTGAGAAAAAAATAAAAATAAAAATGGTGTTTATGTCACCTAGACTATGATATTTTATTGTAGCCGCATAAGCAAACTGACAGTGGGTACATGGGAATTACTGTAAAATTATCTTTCCCGAGCTTCAAATTTAATGTAATGAAACAAATTTATCTTTTCCATAACACCCTCACTGCCAAGCTCATTTCTGTGGGGAGATTATACATCTGGTCTCAGTATTTTCATGTAACTTTTTTGGCCAATGAAGTTTGAGAAGTAATGTGTTTCACTTTCAAGAACACACTTTAAAAGCCAACTTTGAATTCTGCCATCACTTTTTCCCTCACTTCCTTGAGAACAGAATTCCATAACAGACGCTACTCTTACATGCTTTCCAGAATAAAAAAGATATCAAACAGAGATATTCAACTACATAAAATATGTGAAGTGCATGATAGTCTTTGTGTCTTGTAAACTATTGAGAATTTGGGATTATGGCACCAATAAGAAACAGTGAATCTAGCATATTATACTTGTGGTACATTGGATGAAAAAGAGACCTCAGCATCAGTAATCAACTTTGTGATGTTATCATAAATTTTTAATGAGTTTTAAGAAGCAGAACTGTGAATCATTTGCCTTTCTACCTGCTCAAGTCATGATATAGCTGTGGATAGTTATACCACTAAAATCATGTGTTAATGATATTTTTTAAATGTTGATATATAATACTACAAAAATATATTTTGTGAAATTTTTATTTGACACTTAAGTTGAAGATTTCTGTGCATCACTGAAGTGAGAATTTTAATTAGGCAACTGTGGTTCCTTGTGTGGAGATGAATTTGAGACTAAATTACATGATCAATGTATAAATATCTCAGAACTTTTATGGTTTTGATATGGTATATTACTAAAAGCTCATGTACTGGAAGCATGCTCCCCAATGCAACAGAGATGAGAAGTGAATTTTTAATCAACAACTGAATTATGAAAACCTTGATTTCATTAATAGATTATTCAATTGATAGGTAAATGGACTATTGGGAGATGGGACCTTAGAGAAAGCAGGTCACAGGAGACAATTCCTGCAAAGGCTTACCATCTCCACCATCCCTTTATTCAGTTTGACATGAGCTGAGTAGGTTTTCTCTGCCATGATGTTCATGTAATGGAGTTGAACAACCAAGGACTGACCACTGAAACCACTGAAACAAAATCAATCTTTTGCTCTTCATTTTTTGGGGGGGGCAGAGTGGTTAGATATTTTGGACACGGCAATGGAAAATTACACACAAGTATAGCAAATAATAGAGAAAAAAATCAATATGGTTACCTTGATGACAATGATCCTATAGAGAAGGGATTGAAATGTTTGTATAGGAGAAAATGATTCAGTAGATGAGAAAGTATTTAAGATAACATAAAATGATATCAGCCCATGTTATGGTTTGAATCAGAGGTATCTGCTGAAAATTCATGAGTGAAACAATGCATAAGTAAAATAATTAGATTATGAGAACTCTAACTGAATAAGTGAATTAAGTCATTTGATTGATTAATCATTTGAAAGATAGCTATAGACAGGTAAGTTGTGATTGGAGGAAGTAAGTAACTGCTGGCATGCATTTTTGAGTTTATATTTTGTCTCTAGCATTTCCCTCTTTTTTTCAT
>PVHX01024146.1:0-24527 GCA_004024805.1 Geosciurus inauris
GCTGGAGTAACTTTGATTGGGCAAAGAGGAGGGGGGGAGGGAAGGGGCCATGGGGGCAGGAAAGATGGTGGAATGAGGTAAACGTCATTACTCTAGGTACACGTATGATTGCACATATGGTGCAACGCTGCTACATCATGTACAACCAGAGAAATGAAAAGTTGTGCTTCGTTTGTGTACAATGAATCAAAATGCATTCTGCTATCATACATACCTAATTAGAATAAATACTTTTTCTTAAAAGGCTAGGGTCAGGCTAGGGTCACCAATATGTGCTTGCTGACTTCCCTGGGATGGAATTGGGCCTTGGGCCCATCTGATCTGCTGGGATACAAATGATACTGCAGAGTTGGGCCTGAATTTGGAGTTCCATGGGGAACCTCTCACCAAGCCTGCAATTTGGCAGGTAAGGTTTTCTGAGCTGTGAGGGCAGCTAAGGCCTCGCCAAGGCCTTCCTCACTGGGGGAAATGGATTCACTGCTGTGGCAAAGTTGGACTGTCTTTTTTTGCCCATGAATTTTTATATGAGCCTCTCAAGAAGTGCCAAGCCATTTCCAGATGACCAAATTCTCCTTTGCCCCTGATGCTTTCAGGAGATGAAAGACCTCATGATTCTCTATAGTTTGCTTGATATAAACCATCACACACATCTTGCCTTCAAGCATCTGCTGCTGGAGTGCAGACAGAATAAAATGAGAAGAAGCACTTGCTTCAAGGACCACAGATGTTGTCCCACATCTGAAAGGGGTGGATTGCTTTGGTATTGGAATGTTTAGTTTTACTTTTCTCAAGAAGGAAAATATCCTAAGGCAGTCTTAGACTATTCTGACTTTTAAAAGAGGAATTTGTAAGAAATGAAACTTCCATTCAATTCTCCACTTTTCTCACCATGGCTGGGAGATGGGAGACAGAGAGACTCAGTGAAAGGATACTACACAGGAGACAGGAAAGGTGCATTTTGTCAAAATCGGGAAGAGAATTTTACAAAGGAGGGAATTTTATCTAAGTATAAACAACTGTTTATTAAATTTTTTTTTACTGCGGTAAAACATACACAACATAAAATCTACCACTTTCACCATTTTAAGTGCACAATTTAGTAGCATTAAGTTCCTTCACATTGTTGTGCAACTATCATCATCATCCATCTCTGATGGAGTTCACCTTCCCAAACTGAAATTTTGTACCCTTTAAATAACTCCCATCCTCCTCCTCCCAGCCTCTGAGAATCACCATTCTATTGTTTATCTGTATGAACTTATCTGTTATAGGCACCTCACATAGAGGGATCATATGGTATACAATCATTCGTGTCTGGCTCCCTTCACTAAAGAATATCAAACGTTCTGATACTTTCAAGGCTCATCCATATTATGACACGTGTCAAAATTTCCTTTTCCAAAGCTGAAAAATTTTGAATTGTATGTCCGTACCACATTTTGTTTATCTATTCATCCATCATCAGACGTTTGGATCGTTTTCACTTCTTGACACATGTGAGTGATTCTGCCGTGAGCGTGTGTGTACAGATATCTGTTTGCATCCCTGCTTATAATTATTCTCTTATGTGTTAAGAATGTTAAGTCAATGAAGGATCTGTTTCTTGAAGTCTATTTAAGTTCCCCTTTACTAGGGCAAACAAAGTCTCCCCACCCCCAAAATGACTAAAAGACACTGTAGGAGAGATTCCCATCTCTAAGCAGTATAGTTGACTAAATTTGTGATGCCCAAATCTGGTTTTATATCATAATCTCACGGCAAACATTTAAAAATCACAGAAGGCTAGAAACCTGGTGGATACATATTTACCAAGCAAGTAATCAATATATTTGATAATGAAGCCATTTGATGTTATGTCTTCTGGTAGAATGGATGCCCATTGTCTCCCTGGATCCTTTTTTTTTTCCCTTGGTACTAAGGATTTAACTCAGGGGTGTTTATCTACTGAGCCACATTCCCATCCAGTTTTGTGTATTTATTTATTATAAAATTTTGAGACAAGATCTCACTAAATTACTTAAGGCCTCACTAAATTGCTGAGTCTGGCTTTGAACTTGATATCTTTCTGCCTCAGCCTCCCAAACTGCTGGGATTACAGGTGTGTGCCACTCTACCCAGCTCTATCTGGACCTTATCCTAAGGAAACAAATCCAAACTGAGGGTCATTTTACAAAATAACAAAAATCTCAAGGTAATTAAAGACAGAAAAATAAAAGAAAGAACAAATAGAATTAATCCTAGGTTAAAGGAGACTAAAGGTATACAAAAACTAAATGCATTTGCATATTCTTAATTTGATCCTGATGAAAAAACCAACTAAAAGGACATTATTGGAACAACTGGGAAAGTCTGAATATGAACTGTTAGATAATAGTATTTTAATGAAGCTCTTTGAGTTTCTATATCAATTTAGTTCATAGCTATTGTCCCCTGAAGCTACCAGAGGCTTGGACCTGAATGGGTCCCTTCTGGGTGACTTCACCATCAGAGTTCTGATTGCTGGGAAGTCCTCAATTGCATAACCAGAGTGTGAAAATATACGAGTTTTTTAGTATTTATAGACCCTGAGGGGTATGCAACATTCCTGGGGGTCATGGAACATGAGCGGGGAGTAGCCCAACACTTGTTATTGGGTCCAGGGTGTTATCCAAATGAGTTTCCTGCAGGGAATTTTAATTGGTGGGTTTAAAGCAAACAGACATGAATTCTAGGAGGTCACTCTGTAACTGAGAGGAGCTCACTGTGGTATATCTACACAATCCATATAGAATGTGAGGCCCTAGGGAACCTGTCAGCAGGCTACATTTACTGATCCCATGAGGAAGCAGTCACCAGGAAGGAGTAGTATAAGGCAGATATTTGGATTGACCACATTGAGGAAGTAAGGGTGGGGCTTTAGAGCTAAAAACTGTATTAAATTTGGCTGAGCCCTGCTTCTGGTATGACAGAGTTCAACTTATATTTAAAATAGATGCTGAGGCAACATATAATCATAAGTACTCACTACACTTTGTTCCTAGGATAAAAATATGGCAATATAGAAGGGTAAAGTAAAATTCTATTTGCCTGTGTGATTTTGATGAAAAGCCAGGTTTAGGAATCACAAATTTTAGTCAATTATACTACTTAGAGATGGAACTGTTCTATAGTGTCTTTGGAGGCTGGGCATTGTGTGTGTGTGTGTTTATGTCAGAGAGAGAGAGAGAAAGAAAGAAGAAGAGAAAGACTGGAGATTGAACACAGAGGTGCTCTATTTAAAAATTTTGTTTTCAAGACAGTGTCTCTCTAAGCTCCTAGGCTACCCTTGAACTTGTGATCCTCCTGCCCCAGTCTCCCACGGGAGCTGGGCATCTTTTAGGAATTTTGTTAGCTCTATAAAAGGGGAACTTACAGTCTTCAAGAGTGAACAGATCTTTCATTTACCTTATTCCAAAATAGGTTGCAGGTGGGCCAGATATCTAAATATTAAAAAAAACAAACCATGAAAGCATCTGAAGAAAATATGAAATAATTTTTAAATCAATCTTGGCATGAAGAAGGGCTTTCTAAGGAAAACACGAAACTTAGAAATGTAAGCTGTTGGTGCATTTGTCTACACAAAAGTAAAAGAAATTTCTTCATGGCCAAAAATACTTCAAAGAAAGACAAAAGACAAACGCCAAATTGAAACTAATATTAACAAAGCAGATGGCTTGGACTCGTTTACTCAATACATAAAGAAATTTTACAAATTAAAAAGAAATAGTTACTGTAAACCTCATGGGTAAAGGACTCAAAAAAATAGCTCATAGAAAAAGACACAAGAATGCTTCTTAGACATGAGAAAGTTTGTCAAATGTTACCCATAAAAAGACAAGTGGATATTAAAATTAAACTGAGACATCATTTTTTTGCCTTCTAGATTGGCAACATTCCCAAAGCCTGATAGCACACTGTTTTGCAGAGCTGGGAAAAACAGGCAATTCCACATGTTGCTGGTGGTATTGAACATGGTGCAACTTCTTTGGAGGCCATTTCAGTAATAGGTCAAGATGCCAAATGCACATACATTTCCACCCAGAAAGTTCATTTCTAGGAATCTACTCAATGGGCATAGACACACTTCTGTGCAAAGAGGTAGATATAAGTTATTAACAGTAGCATCATTTAAAATTAAAGTTGGGACTAACCCACCCACAAATCCATTACTAGAACATTAAGTAAACATTGGAACATCTTATATAATGGAACATGCATATATTGCACAGCTCTTAAAAATTAGATGGATATGTGTTCATATGGACTTTTTTATAAAGTCATTAATGGGGAAAAAAGCAAGATGGAGAACAGTTTGTGCCTTTTTTTGTTTTGTTTTGGTACTGGAGATTGAACTCAGGGGAACTCGACCACTGAGCCACATCCTCAGCCTTATTTTGTGTTTTATGTAGACAGGGTCTCACTGAGTTGTTTAGCGCCTCGCCCTTGCTGAGGCTGGCTTTGAACTTGCGATTCTCCTGTCTCAGCCTCCCAAAGTGCAGGGATTACAGGCATGCGCCACCACACTTGGCTAGTATGTGCTCTTTTATGCCAAAAATGTGTGTGTATACATTTTATCCTTGCATATCAGCAAACTGTCATGAAAAATACATAAGGAATTATTAGTAGTCATTATCTCTGACTTAGGTTCTGTATAAGAATATTCTTTTTTCAATTCTTCAAATAAACAAAAATGTTTAAAATAGTAATATTTAGGGTTGATGAAGGGCACAAAATTAAAGATTCTCAGGGACTGTAGGTACATGCGTAACATGATCAGAGGCCAATTTGACAATGCCTATGAAAACTTAAAATGCCTGTATACCCTGTTACCCACCAATTCCAAGTTCTTGTGATCTGTTCCATCAGATACTCAAAACAAAATCACAAAATTATAGGAATCTAGTGGTAATTTTTGGGTCAATTAAGAAATTAATCAATATGAATTTAAAAATGGAGAGGCCATGGTGCAAGCTCTGGTGGTCCATTTAGACGTGAGATTGAGAAAAATCAATTGAGAATTATGACCCCTAATAAATTAAATCCTGGCCCTGTAAAAATAATAGTATAAATAACAAAATCCAGAAGAAAATGTACAAAGGTGTGGAAGAACGGGTTATAATTCTAACTACCATACTTGTCATAGCAAAGGAAATTAATTTAGACTGTTAAATTGAAGCACATAGATAAAAAACAAACTCATCAGTCTTTTAATGGTTTATATAGTATCTTCCCCTTCTCTGCTTTTTTTCTTCTATTATCTAGGTTTTACTTTATAGGGATCATTGAGGAAATAATATCTTGTGGTCAAGAAACATTTACACAAACTTGATCACTTGTTCAGGTTTCTCAGCTCCATGCAAAAAACATGCTAGTGTATGTCATGCACTGCACAGCTCTGCGAGGTACCATTCGCAGGGGCTGTAACATGGATGGGGTTGGGCAGTGCTCATCTGTACAACTGTACCTGGCAGCCAGGTTTACTTCAGTTTTCTTTGTTTGTAATATTCAGGTATAAAGTTAATATTTTTCATTAAACATAGCATATATAAATGATCCCATTGAACAGAGTATATTTCTTCAGAGCAGAAATTCAATGTGATGGTTAGAATAAAGATTTGGGAATCATGTTGGCTGGGTTCAACTATTGATGAGCTATGTGACTTTGGGCAAATGACTTATTTTCTTTGTGTCCCAGCTTCCTCATCCATAAAACAGAATAATTACAACCCAAGTTGTATTTTTGAAGATTTGATAACATTATCCATTGGTCCAGTCTGGGCAACTTAAGGAGACCTGTCTCAAAATAAAAAATAAAAATTGCCAGGGATGTAGTTCAGTGGTAGAGTGGTCCTGGATTCAATCCCAAGTACTGAAACACATAGCCCACATATTTCAAAGATTTCCACTTAGTAAATATTCATTAATTGAAATTATTAACATTTGCTCTTCAGTACTTTCATTTAGTAAATATTCACTAATTAACATTTTTAACATTTGCTCTCTACACAAAGAAATGATACATGCCTGAGATGATTGATATGTTGATTACCCCATGTGATCACTACACATTGTACACATGTATTAAGTGTCACACTGTATCCCATATATAGGTACAAGAACTATGCCTATTAAAATAAAAATGTTAATTCTTTTCAACATTTATGACTGTGCAGAGTCTGAGTGCTGGTGGCCCGTTGTGGCTGATGTGAAGGGCTGACAGCCAACAGGGTATCTGGTGAATCGGGTCTCACACTTTGTGGCTGTACAGGCCATGTGGCAGCTTCTTCACTGTATTAAGCTCATTTGTCACCAACAAAAAGTGATGGGAACATAAACAGCAGATTGTAGACAAAGCCTTAACTAATATTGTGAAGAATTTTTGTATGTGCATTGTTTATTGTTTACAACAAGGAATAGAAATCTATTTTGCTTTCAAAGAACAGAGATTCATTAAGGAAGATGTGTGACAGTATCATCAAGATCATCAAGACCCAATATTTTTCTGCTTGAAATTTAAACAAGCCTCACAAAATAAAGCACACTCATGTGGGTGTCTGGATACCCACATGAAAAAAAAAAGCAACCATACATAATTCACAAGGCCAAGTCCTGCTTCCTTATTCTATGCTTCCTTTGGTTTTCATTTTCTATACCTGCACTTATGTCTTGTTGATTTGCTAAAGATCACAGGTCAGAGCAAGGCATCAGGACTCTTCGTATTCCAGCCTTCCACTGCCTCTCTTTGAGGAGTCAACATTTAGAAATAAATTTACTTTTTAATAGCTACAGTATTTATGTGGTTCAAAATTCAGAAGATACAAAAGTATATCCAGTGAAGTATTTTCCTTCTTCCCCTTTTGTGTTGCTCACAGCCCTCCTAGGACGCCCACTTGACATCCATCCACTTAAAAGCCATCCAAGAAAACCAGCCTCATGTCTTTAGAGTTCAGTTTCACCCACTATAGGTTTAAGAACCCAGTGAGGTATTTTTCCTAGTTTTAAAGAGGAATAAGACAACTGGAACAAAAGTAACAAAAATTCTTTGATACATAGGACCTTACAGGATGCGGGTCATATTGATATGAAACCAGGAATTACTCAGCTGAAAATTGATTGACATTTTCTTGGAGGATTTTTTTTAAAAGTCCTTCAGACTAACTTTATTATTGAACTGTGAGAACCAGACTGAAACACCAGGAAGTCTATACTCAAACCCAAGGCCTTTGTCACCAGCCCCAGGGAGATAGCTTGAGGGTCTAGAATCCTCAAGCAAAGTATCTCCCGTCAACATTTGGCCTCTCTCTGGAGGAGTCCTGCCTGTGGTTTCACTTTAGCATGCCATTGAGATGGCACAAATAGGAAGCTACTTCTGGAAGACAATTCCATTGACTCTGACTTCAGACAAGCAGAAGACTCAAATAATCAGCATGTGCTTTCATGAGAAAATAGCATAGAAATCCAAAATCAGACAGTAGGCACATATTCACAAGACAACTTCTGGACATAGATCAGGCTCAAATCTTCTAAATTTGTAGAACTGCATAGTGAAATAATAACAAAGTCCTAAAAGATCCTAAAGCTTGTCTCAATTGCCAAAGAAAGGGTAAACTAACTTTAACAGTGTCAGTGTTAACACATTTTGTTGAATTCCAGTTCTTTGAAAGTTGGTAGCTTGAGTATGACCACAATAAATAGCTCAATAAGACAGAATGATTAATGAGAACATACCAGTCCCCTATCATGCCAAGTAAATAAGAGTTTATCCAATCTAGTTGTGCATTAATAAATCACTTTGGCCAAATGTAGAGAACTTTTCTTCCATTGTAGATGACTAAGCTCATACCTAAACCACACTTTGAAAATAAATCTCACTATATTTATAGTTTGTAAATTTAGCGGCGTCCCTCACTGTGACATGAGGCCAACCAAGAGTAAACCAAACTCTTGTGAAGACTTGTTCCAGAGCGGACAAAGGTTAAATCTTATTATAGAACAGCTGAGATTTCACTAACTACATCAAAAGTTCTTATATTTAGAAGCCATCTCACTTTGCCTTGCGTAATATCAGTCCTCCCAATCAGTCACTGCTGGCAGCCATTTGTAGGTCTGGCAGAGAAAAGCCCATGGTTTTGTGTGCTTCTTTCCCACAGGCTCACAAGCCTGGGCCCTCCACTCTGCTTGCTGACTCCCTGCCTTCCATTCCTGAACCTGAGTGATTCATGCCCATGGTGGCCTATGCTCTATAAGCATACCTCTCCCTCTGTTCTCTGAGCTGTTCTCGGGCATCACTGAATAGCCTTAGCTGTTTTTAAAAATGGAATTATCTTAGAAATTCTCCATGCTATGCACACTGTCTTGATATTTTGAAAGGCATTTCAAAAATACATTTCCTCTGTGTTCTTCTGCATCTTCCCACTACCTGTTGCTTCAGATCCCTGCATCAGAAAAATCAGTGGTGGATTAACTTAGCCAATGAAGACAAGTGAGAGTTTGTGGTGATGTGTCCAAGGACAAGGACCAAATGCCTCAACATCATTGTGATCATCATGGTAAAGAAGAAGAGCTAACATTTAGGGTGCCAGGGCCTATGCCAGGTTTTTTGTGAGCATTGCCTCACTGAACCCTTATCGTGCTTTCACAAAGGAGAAGCTATTATGATCTCTATTGTATACGTGAGGAAAATAAGGCTTCAGAGATTGACTGATTTGTCTAAGAACACACATCTAGAAAGTATCAGACAAAGGATTCCAACTTAGATCCTCTGTCTCCAGAACCTGGCCTCTTGGCCAATAAATAATAATGTCTCCCATTAGAACAGTTTGAACTTGTGCAAAGACCACTTTAAGGTCCTTATAAGTGTAGTCCTGCAGTCAGATCAAAAATGTCACTAAGACTTTTCTAGGCCAGCTGCAAGTGCTGCAGATGACTGAAAGGTTGTATATAAATCACATTTTTGAAAGTTAAATCCTATTCTAAATTCACTTGGGGAGTGTGTTTCATTCCTTAACAAAGAGGAAAAAAAATGACTGCAACACATTCAGTTCAATAGATCTACTTAGTAAGCTTAGATTTTTATATGTATGATTATCTAAGAGTTGGGCTTGACTGCTGGGTTCTGTCTCCCTACCCCAAATTACTTGCTCCTTATGATGTAAGTAATTTGTGATTCAGACAGAAGAGAAAGAAAGAGCCCATGTTCCCATCCACGGAGCTAGGAATTGTTAGCCAGAGGATAGGATGGCAGAAATCAATACTCCTTCGGGAGGAGGAAGAGGAAGCCTGAAGTATGAAATATGCATGAGAGCAGACTTGTACAGGCGATTTCTCAGCGAGCCCACTATTTACTTCTTAGCTCCAGCAGCAAAATTAAGGTTAGCAGTGCTGAGTCAGATGCCTTTCATGAAGCTATTTGAAACCCTCTAAGGAAAATAACAGAGTCAATAAATATCATCGCATTATGTGTCATACATCTACTCCTGCAGATTGTCAGTGTGTATAGCTAGAATCTTGCCATAATTCCATTAGCGTTGTGAGGGATCTAGAAGGAAGGGCCTTTAGCCCAGAATTGCTGTCAGTAGACTACCACCTTTTGTTGGCATGTGTAGCAAGTCACCTTGCCCAAGGTTATGTTCTTCCGGGGGCAGGGTGGGGGGGGCCTGCATTTGGTGATGGAAGAGGGATTGGTTTGAAGGCCCAGCCACACTGGCTCAAATAAAATGGCTCTGATAGGCCATTTTAGGTCCAGAGTTCCCCTGGGTTCAACCGAGGCTGTGGACATGCAGGACCACTCAATTCCTCCCTCTCCTCCTCTCTCCCTTCCACGGGTGTTGATCCCAGGGACCATCCCTAATAAACATCCTTCACACTAGACTCCACCTCAGAGTCTGCCTCCCAGAGCACCCAGCCTGTGAAAAAGGTTCTGTATGAACTTGCAGAATGAAAATCACTGTAGTCAAGGGAACACCCTTAATTTATTGTGTATAGAATCTAGGAAGCAAGACTAAAGTAAATATTTATTGGTATCATTACTGGTATCATTTTATTGGTATCATTTCAAGAATGACTATTACTGCTGTTTCAAATTTTTTATCAGCTCATTTTTCTTCTATGGAAAATTCAACTGTGATAAAGTTATTGGCTCCACCTTTCTTTGTGGGTGAGATGTATTGTAGAGATGACCATAATATACTGGTTCCTTGTCTCCATGTTTTTAGCAGTGGGACTTTACAGCACTTCCCATCAAAAGGTAGGCTGGCCAGGAATCTGGGCTGGCCTTGCAACTTAGCCCATAGAATGTGATGGAAACGATGAGATGCCAATTCAAAGGCAGGACTTGAAGAAGTCTTGAACACTTCCCCTCTTGCTCTAGCATCCCTGCCTAGCCACTATGTGGAAAAGTCAGGGGCATTCTGCTAAAAAGTGAGGGGAACATGAAAAGTGGGCCAAGCTGTCTACACTAAGGCCAGTGTAGTTCCCAGCCAACCCAGCACACTCACAGCTGAGCCTGGCCAAGGCCCACAGAACTGCCTTGTTAAGCTCATTCCAAACTGCTGACACAAAATTGTTAACTACATCAAAGTTGTTTTGAACCACAAGCTTTGAGGTAGCTTATTATGCAGCAAAAGCTATCTAATAGTTTGTGGTTATATCTAAGACTGATTCTGGAAGAAAGAATGGGCAGTTTCGTTCATTTCCTAAAATGTAAGAATCAATACTACTGGTTTTCACTCCCATCTCCTAACTTTCCAATGTCCAAGGCAGAAATCTAAGTCAATGATGTTGAGCAGAAGGGAATACAGAAAAAAAAATCTATATAGGACTTAAAATTTATTTTAAAACCAGATATGGTGGTGTACACCTGTAATCCCAGTGGCTAGGGAGGCTGAGGCAGATGGATCACAAGTTCAAAACCAGCCTTAGCAACTTAGTGAGGTCTTAAGCAACTCATTGGAACCTCGTCTCTAAATAAAATATTAAAAGGGCTGGGGATGTGGCTCAGTGGTTAAGTGCCCCTGCGTTCAATCCCTGATACCCACCCCCCAAATTTTTTCTTACAAACATCTCAAGAAAAGATATTGCAGTCTAAGAAATGAACTAGGCAAATATATAAAATGTTATCTAGTTGGACTTTTGAGGAACATGATCCTATACAGTAACTGTCTAATGTTCCTCTGTCCTGTTTACATGAAAGTGGAGAGAAACTTAGAAATCCAGCAATCTTGTCTTGCTTGCTAAGCATTACAGTCAGGGAAGAAAGAAAGAAAGATAATGTTTTTATTGTAACAGAATAACAATCTTAATAGCCTTTTAAAAATTCCCCATAGAGCTTGTCATTGTTAGTTGTTCTTACATTTGGTGCTGAAAGGTTGCTGGCACTGTAGCTATTTCCTAGAAAAGTCAGCCGGGGCCCTTGCCCAGGTTCTGACACAAACCTGGTTCCTTTGTTGTAGTTGTGATGTGTCCAGATAAATTTGCACAGAGCAGCTGTTTCCACCTGCTGCATTGATGCATAGCTAGCTAGGTGTGTGTTCCTTTGATCTAGTGGTTTGCTGAGTCATAATTAGACCTCAGAAATCAGGCTCCTTTTCACCTCCATCTCCAAAGCAAAATTTCGTACAAATTCAACATCAGTTCATACAGTAACTTTAACTTTTAAGAAAAACCTTTGACTTCTGATACCTTTTATTTTTCTGATCTAGATGCTTAGGATGCCTCAGCATTAATTAGACACTTCCTGCTACCTAGCAGCCAGAAGAAGCAGCCAGAAGAGGTAGATTATTTTGTCCTGCCTCTGAGAATGATATTCATCTGTTACTTCTATGAGTGGACACTCTGAGCCCACGTGGGCAGCTGGCCCTGAGCAGGTGCACATAATTAGGGTATATGACCTAGCAGTGTATTCAGAAGGTCCTGTTAGCAGGTCCCATTAAATCTTGCTAAATTAAGGCCTTGGCCTCTCAATAACTTCCTCATATTTGCATGAGTCCAGGTGCCAGGTCACAATGTCATTTGCCATGACAGAGTTTTTTCTCAAAGATATGAACATGAGTGATAGTGGGCTTATATTCAATAGCATTCAGACTGCTAGAAGAATGAAAACATTTCGTTTTTCTTTTACAAAAACTTCCTTTAGGTATTTTCTAATGTACCAGGTGTAAGCTTGGTGAAAATATACATATTCACCGATAAACAGCTGTTGGTATGGTGGAGAGTCTGGCAGGGGTGCCGGCATGATGGGGCTAGTGTACTCCAATAACATATTCACATATGATCCCTTTTTGCAGAGATAAAATCGAGATGAACATCAAGTGTGGTCTTTAAGAAGAAAGTCTCTGAAGAATAGTCCTAGGTATGTGGGTGTAGGCAGGGGTGTGTGTGCAAGGGTGACTCCACTGGTTAATGTTTAGGCATTTACCCTCCTGACTCATCTGAGAGAGTTCTTCATGTAACCCCTCCAGCAAATGGTCATGCAACCATCTAATGACACCATAAAAGCCATGCCTGTTAATTAATGAAATAGTGACTGTCAGATGACACTTCATAATAATGTTATGCATTTCTGGGCATTATTTGTTATATATTTAAAACTAGGCATACAGTTTCTACAATTATAATTTTAAATAGCCATTCAAAACTTTGAAGCTAAAATAAACAGGTGCTTATAAATCATTTCTACGTTTATGAGGATTTTATAAGAAAATAATTTTATATAGTTTGAGCATTTGTGTATTTAAAGTATTTCAATTTTTTTTTTTTTTTTGGTACCGGGGATTAAACTCAGGAGTACTTGACCACTAAGCCACATCCCTGCCCTATTTTGTATTTTATTTAGAGACAGGGTCTCACTGAGTTGTTTAGTGCCTTGCCATTGCTGAGGCTGGCTTTGAACTCATGATTCTCCTGTCTCAGCCTCCCAATGTGCTGGGATTACAAGCATGTGCCACTATGCCCAGCTTCAAATTTTAATAGATGCAAAAATAGATGAGTTATATTGTAAGAAATGTTAGTGCAAAGTCACAGAAAAAATAAATCTGAAACAAAACTATGCAACATGAGGAAGGAGGGAAAGAATATACAAAGAAAGTTAAAAATCTGACTGTGCACAGTCACCCCTGTAATCTCAGGGACTCAGGAGGCTGAGGCAGGAAGATGGCAAGTTCAAGCCCAGACTGGGAAATTTAGTGACACTCTGTCTCAAAATGAAAACTAAAAAGGGATGGAGATATAACTCAGAGATAGAGCACCCATAGGTTCAAACCCTAGTAATGCAAAAATAAAAATAAAAAAATAAAAATCTGATGAGTAGATATAAAACCAATAAAAGCAATCTTTGGCTGGGTGTGGTGGTGCATGCCTGTAATCCCAGTGTCTCAGGAGGCTAAGGCAGGAGGATCAAAACTTCAAAAGCAGCCTCAGTAAAAGTGAGACTGCTAAGCAACTCTGTGAGATCCTGTTTCTAAATAAAATACAAAATAGGGCTGGGAATGTGGCTCAGTGGTGGGGTACCCCTGAGTTCAATCCCCAGTACCAAAAACAAAAACAAAAATAATCTTTGGAAGTGAATGATCAATAAGCTTTCATCAAAAAGGAAAATTTAAGAATTATACTATAAAATAAGACTTTGGGGACAAGAGTTAAATATCGTAATATTTTAATAGAGAAAATATTAATGTTTTCTAAAACAGTGAATGTAGTCCTGGGAAAAGCTACAGTGAATGTCTATAATCTATAGTTGTCTAGGTGTGCGTGCGCGCTTGTGCGTGTGCGTGTGTGCGTGTGTGTGTGTGTGTGTGTGTGTGTGTGTGTGTGTATGGGTGTATGTGTGCATGCACATGGGCACAGCAGCTGCTGAGGGCCTCCTTTTTTCCTTGAAGGCCAAATCACCAACCTGTCAGGAAACCTACTACAGAGCATATAGTTGGCATGGACCTGTGGGTTATGTTTAAACACTTTGTTCTCATAACAACCAACGGAGGAGGGGGATCAGATCAAAGCAGCATGCTATTACAAAAATTATAAATAATAGCAAAATTTAAAAATAAATTTGTACCTAAGCTTTAATGAGAGATTTCTATTTACTAGGCTCTGTACCAACCACTTTATGTATATAAAATTGTATTGATCTTTACTACAGCTATGAGGTAAGGACACATTACTTTCACTTTACAGACAACTCCTAGACTCTCTCTCCGCTACCTCCCTCTCCCTTCCCCTCCCCTCCTCCCTTCTCTTCTCTCTCTCTCTCTCTCTTTCTCTCACTGGGGATGGAACCCAGGGCCTTGCACATGCTAGGCCAGTGCTTTCTCACTGAAGAGCATCCCCAGCCCTTTTTTTGAAAATTTTATTTTGAGATAGGATCTTGCTAAATTGCCCTAGGCTAGGCTACAAATATGTGATCCTCCTACTTCAGCCTCCCAGTAGCTGGGATTCCAGGTGAGTGCTACTGCACCAAGCCCAGGGGTCCTGGTCTGTAGCTCAGATCAGCCTTTTCCACATTTCCAGTATCGGAGTTGTATAGGGTAAGATGAAGTGTGACACTGTACTAAAGGCCTGGGGTGCTCAGTGACAGTTTCTCAGCTTCCTTTTGAAGTATGCCAGGCATTGCAGTCTTCTGTTTCCACCTGCAGTATTCCCAAAGGTAGCCTGTGACCTACCTCACTGACCTGGACCTTGGTCACAGAGCTGGACTCTTACAGACTTATGGCCAACAGTAGTCATTACCTTTAATCCAAGCTAGGCAGGGAACTGAATGCCTTGTTACACTGAGCAATCTCATAGACCAGGCAGAGTAGACCACTGATGAAGAAGAGAGGAGCAGGTGCTGTAGAATCAGGCCTTGGTTCAAATCTTACATCCATGGTTATTAGATGAGATTATGGCTAAGTAATTATAATCTCTTTAAGTGTCCTCCTACACTGCAAAAAGGCAAAAGAATTAGATTTTATCTACAGCCTTAAGAATTCAAGTGAAAAATCAATAGATCAAGGTTTCCGTGAGTCAGCATTTCTAAGACCTGGTAGGTTTTTTTCCAAAGTGGTTACACAATTCTCTTTTCTATGTACCTTCAATACCATCACAGAGACCCCTCAGGCAGAGTGGTTTTAGTGAGACCTTTCTGTTGGGCTTGTAACCCTGGTGGTCTATTAAGGACCTACAGGTGGTCCTTTTGATCTCTTAGTATCAATATTAATGACAGTCTTCTGCTTTGAACCTATTTTCTTAACAAAAGATCATTTTTACTTAATGTTATTACTAATCTTGTTTGCCTTTATCCACATTCTAAACTTTATTAAAATTCATTAGAAAATGAAGATATTTCCATTTGAAAATGAGCAGTCACTTCTCTTTTTCTAGATAGTAGAAAGCCCCCAACCAAATTTAAGATGGATGTGATGTGGTAGGGACTCTCCCAGAACAAGGAAAAGGCAACGTATCACACTTAGTGTGCATATCAACTCTGCCATAAATATGTTTTGACTCCAATGTAACTCAATTATAGGTGATGCTGGTGCAACTTTGTTGCAACTCTATAGCATAAGAATACCCAAGCAAAATGTGTATTGCCTTATATGGGAGGTGAAGAGCTTGCAAGAGGTATATAAGGCAACGCCTCCCTACATTTGGGGCTTGGCCTTTGGATTAAAAAAAACCCAAAAAACAATCCACTGTGTCTGTGCTGGCACAAAATAAATATTGCTTCCTGTTGAACACCCAGTGCCCTGTCTCTCTGTGTATGAATTCACAGCAGTGAAACTCTCTCAGTGTATCAAAACCAGTCAGTTACTTCTAAGCATTAATAAATAAGCAAAAGAAGATGTAAAATGAGGAACAGTAACATTGAACAAAGAATTTCTAAGTTGTCTTTTTATACCGGAGCATTAAATTTGAGTAATTTAGGTCTTATCTGTTTTTGGTGGTATCCTGAAAATATAGAGAGACAAGTAAACAAATACGGTTTGCAAGAATGAGTTTGAAGCATGTGATGACAGAGTTGGCCTGAGTAGGTAAATTAGCTAGGCCCTAGTGAATGACCTGGGACCATTGCTAGAGATCAGCTCAGCAATTTTGCTCAGGGCAGACCATACCCAAGAAGGACTTTGAGCATTGCTCACAGTACAGAAATAGATCAGACTCATTCCAACCATGCCACAGGCCCAATAGACCTTCTAGCAACTGAAACTGTCCATTTTGCTGGAACATCCCATACAGGCCAAAAAGGAAACCTAGAATCTATGTTTATTCTATAAACATAGGTTGTGTCCTGCATGTGACAAGTTCTATGCTATACAGTGGAAAAGACCCAGGGCTTGTTCTCAGAGCACCTGCAGTTATTCTTTTTTTTTAGTAAAACAAAACCAAAAAACAACACACACACAATTATAGAATAAGCTATAATGAAGTATGAGACTCATAATAGGGGAAGGAAAGGGGATGGTGATAGGAGTCTTATCTAGTTCTAGGTCAGGGAGTGGTCAGAGGAACGGGCTTGATATCAGTTAAAGGCGATAAAGGAGATTTTATTCAGTAACTATTTCAGTAAGAGACACTACTATAAAAATGAGCTTCATTCTGAAAACAGTAAAAACAAGTTGGGGATTTAGTCAGCAGCACAGTGAAAGAGTCTGGATAAAACGTTTCTAAGAGGAACATCGGAGGTACAGGGATTCTTGCTAAACTGGCCTAACATGGTTCTGATAAAGGTAAGCCAAAGACAGACATCAAGGGTTGGGGGATGATTCATCAGATATCAAGAGGAATCTCGCTAGACTGACTCAACAGGATTCTTGCTAAAATGGGCCTCTGCAGACCAAAAACAGGGCTCAAGGACAAGACCTAAAGAAAAAGAGGGCTCAGAAGAGTCTGTCTCAAGTTTGGTCACATCTGACAGTTCCTGCAGGAAGAAGTATTTAAGTTGAAAACTGAAAGATGACTAGAGCTGGATGAGGACATATTCTAAACATAGATAAGACCGTGTGTGAAGGCCTCCGAGGTGATGTGAACATGGTGTATTTGGAAAGAAAAAAAAAATCTGATTATGATTGATAAAGGAAGACAGAGGAGTAGGAAGTAATTAGAAACATAAGCAAAAGAGAAACTTGGAGGCATTGTAAATCCCATTAGAAGTTCATCTCCTGTCCTGAGACTAGTGGGAAAGGTTTAACTGAGTAAGATCCTTTGGCTTCTCGAGGCTTCAGAGTAGAGGATAATTTGGTGGTGGCAGAACTGGGCCAGGTAACCCCCTTGAGCAAATGCTGCCGTATTTTGGGTGTGAGTTCACGTAAGTTGGATGAGAGTGATGGCATGGAGCTGGAAAGGAATGGAAAGATAAGATATTTGGGCAATAGGTATAAGAGCACTTGGGGCATGATGTAGAGGGAGTAAGGATGGCCTCCAGGGATTTGGCAATTGGGTGCATAGTGAAAGTAGGAGCAGTGGTGCAAGAGCAACTTGTGCAGGGAAGGCGATGTTTGAGCTTGGGATATACTGAGCATGAGTTGGAAGAAACCCACTTTTGAGCTCTGGGGCTGATGTGCTATTGTCTTCAGTGTCCCAGTGCCTTTCATTGTCCCTTGAGGGCTGATGGGGAAACTTCTGTGGTTCCTCATTGATCATCAGGTACTTGTTCTGAGGATTCACCTACACCAGAGATGCTGGAAAAGGAATACAAAAAGTAACATCAGGGACAGGCAGTAGAGAGAGTGTGTAGGAAGCACTTGGTAAGAGTTTTTCTCCTCCCTCTTACCTGTCTGCACCCCTGCCTCAGTCCAGCTTTTAAGAACAAGGTCAGGAGATGTCCTTCACTTTCCATGTCTAAACTTTGCCAGAATTCACACCCCATGGGTAGGACATCTTTTCACAAATAACACAATTTACAAGGTGATTTAGAGGCAATTTATTGGTAAGATTAAGATGCCTTCCTATAGATATGCTTCAGCCTGGGTAGACCTCAGAAACAAAGTCGAATGAAAACATGTAATTGCAAAAGAAACACATAAATATGAAAACTATTTTATAGATATATACCTATATGTTAAAACATAACTATTATCTGTACAAGAGTGAGAACTGAATAATTGAGAAGAGCCTAGGAGATTTCAACCATGTTGTTAATTATTTTTTTAAATTTAAAGATCTGAGGCATATGTGACAAAATGTTAAATTTGTTAAATCTCAGGGTTTAGTGTGAGTATTTCTTTAAAATATTTCATTAAAATGGCTGCCGTGGCATGCACCTGTAATCCCAGCTACTTGGTATTGTTTTATGTTGTGCTTTGCTTGGGTTTGCTGACGAGTTGGGGGTCCCAGGGACGAAAGTAAGGGGTCCTCAGGAGGGACGAAACAGAGTCCCGTGGGACGAGGATGGGGTGGATGGTTGCTGGTCAAGGAGCCAATTCACCCAGACTCAGGGGCTGGTAAGACTGCTCTACCAGAGTGAGACTCAGAACCCGTTTATTCCAAGAAGTGTAACAGCTTAAGAATGGTCCTCGGACCAATCATGACCCCAAGGTCACAGCCAATGGAGTACCGCTCTGTGTCAGACTTGCAGTCCATCAGCACAGGGGTGGGGAAAGAGGGAGAGGAGGGGTTGAAGGTATGGGGAGTGCTCCTACAACTTGGGAGGCTGAGGCAGGCGGACTGTAATTAAAAGCCAGCCTTCTCAACTTGGAGAGACTGTATCTCAAAATAAAAAAATAAAAAGGGCTGAGGATGGAGTTCAGTGGTACAGCATCCCTAGGTTCAATCCCTGGTACCAGAAAAAAAATGGCTGCCTGAAGTTTTTCTTGCACAAGAATTTCAAATAATATATGTAGATGCTCACAACTGAGGGAGGTGGAGCCTAAGCTCCCCAACCCCTTCCAAGGTGGGTTAGACTCAGTGACTCAATTCTAAAGAACAGAGGAAGGGAAGGAAAAAATAGTACTTTTACAATGGAGAAAATTGCATAACCACCTCGGACAGTGCTTATACTTAACATCACCAGGTATGGGGCATAGGAAGATCATGTACCCCTTGATATGATGTGACAAAGGGCACTTCATCTCTGCTATTCTTTCCAAAAATCTTCAACCCTGGTTAATCACATGAAAAATAACAGATGCACCCATATTGGGGGCATTCCTGGTTAGTACTCCTAAAGACAATCAAAGGCACTAAACAAACTGTCCCAGAGGGAGAGGAGTCTGAGGAGACAGGATAATTAAATGCAACATGGTGTCCTAGGTTGGAATCTGGAGCAGAAAGAGAACATTAATGGAAAAGCTGGTAGAAAGCCAAATAAAATCCAGAACTTACTTAGTAGCAATGTACCAATGTTGGTTTCTCAGTTGTGGCAAATGTACCTTGGTTATATAAGATTTTAATAATAGGGGAAATGGGTTTATGAGCTATGTGAAAGTTCTCCATGCTATTTTTGCAAGTTTTCTGAAAATCTAACATTATTACATTTAAAAATGTGTTTGAAAGTGATTGTATGTTATGAACAACACTTTCTTTTTGTATTTAATTTATTTATTCTACTTAGGTAGACATGATAGCAGAGTGCATTTTGATTCATTGTACACAGATGGACACAACTTTTCATTTCTCTGGTTGTACGTGATGTAGAATCACATCATACATGCAGTCATACGTAAAGCTAGGGCTATGATGTCCATCATATTCCACCATCTTTCCTGCCCCCATGCTCTCTCCCCCTCCCTCTCCTTTGACCAAAGTTCTTCCATTCTTCCCATGTCCCCTCCCTCATTATGAATCAGCATCCACTTATCAGAGAGAATATTAGGCATTTGTTTTTTGGGGAATGGCTTAATTCGCTTAGCATGATATTCTCTAACTCCATCCATTTACCTGCAAATGCCATAATTTTATTCTCTTTTAATGCTGAGTAATATTCCATTGTGTATATATACCACAGTTTCTTTATCCAGTCATCTATTGAAGGGTGTCTAGGTTGGTTCCACAGTTTAGCTATTGTGAATTGAGCTGCTATAAACATTGAAGTGGCTGCATCACTGTACTATGCTGTTTTTAAGTCCTTTGGGTATAGACCAGGGAGTGGGACCATTCCAAGTTTTCTAAGGAATCTCCATACTGCTTTCCAGATTGGTTGTACCAATTTGCAGTCCCACCAGCAATGTATGAGCGTGCCTCTTCCCCCACATCCTTGCCAACACTTACTGTTGTTTGAAAAAATAGCGATATTTTCAGCTATTTTTTGGTAGCAAGCTTTCAAAAATGGATGACAAAATTCATTGCCCTCTGAACAGAGGAAATGGCACAGAAAAATGGAACAATCAGCTGCTGGCTGCTCTCTTCCGCTAAACTGCTTAATAAGTGGAGGATACTCCACCCAGTGCGGGCTCACCTGAGGTTGCCTGAGCACCTGCCTTAATCTTAATTCACATCAGTTTTGTGTGCTTCCCTTAGCCATTTTTTAGCTATAGGGAAACAGTTCCTGCCTTTCCAACTCCATGCCACTGTTAAGAAAAGGAAAAAAACAGGACTATGCTTTATATGGTGTAATTTAAAAACAGATGCAACCTCTGAATGCAAAGACTATCCTCTGGGCAATTGCTGAAGCTACCAGTAACCTTATGCAACTCATTCCAGGCAGGGCAAATAGATGGAAGGGGAGATTAACCTGATATTTTCTTAAGGAATTTAAATTGTGACCTTTCTGAGATCTACTTAGAAAACATTTTTTTTGTTAAATATATCAGAGGAGAATCGTTAGTTTTCTCTACATAGCCTAGCTGGGTATAGTGAGTGGCGCACACCTGTAATCCCAGCTGCTCACACCTGTAATCCCAGCTGCTCTGGAGGCTGAGGCAGGGGTGTTCAAAAGCCAGAAGCCAGCCTCAGCAACTTAGTGAGGCCCTAAGTAACTCAGTGACACCCTGTCTCTAAATAAAATACAAAAGAGAGCTGGGGATATGGCCTAGTGGTTAAGTGCCCCTGGATTTAATCCCCAGTACCAAAAAGGAGAAGGAGAAGGAGAAGGGGAAGGGGAAGGGGAAGGGGAAGAGGAAAGGGAAGAGGAGGAGGAAGAGGAGGAAGAGGAGAAGGAGGAGGAGGAGGAGGAGGAAGAATCGTCGTCTAAATCAGCCAGAGAAGCAATTGAAACCCTGTCTTAAAATATAAAATAAAAACAAAACAAAACGAAAAAGGACTGGGGATGTAGCTTAGTGGTAGAATGGCCCTGGATTCAATCCCAACTGCTGCAAAATTAAACAAACACGTTAAAAGACTGGGATGTAGCCCTTTGATAGAGTGCCTGGGTTCAAGTTCAATTCCCAGTACAAAACAAAAAAAAAACAAAAAAACGGGGAATTTAGAAGAAAGGGCAAAGGGGAGTGTTAAAATTCTTCCTCCAGCCATGGTGTTTCCCACTGGATCTTTTCCATTACCCTGTTCCAGAGACATATTCCAGCTGGTGCTCTCTTCTTAGAAAGACCACATGTCCCTGGAGTCCAACAATTGCCTTCTCTCACAGCCTACTCAAGAGATGAGCTTCTCGGCCGGGTGCGGTGGTGCACGCCTGTAATCCCAGCACTTTGGGGGACTGAGACAGGAGAATCGCGAGTTCAAAGCCCGCATCAGCAAAAGCGAGGTGCTAAGCAACTCAGTGAGACCCTGTCTCTACATAAAACACAAAATAGGGCTGGGGATGTGGCTCAGTGGTTGAGTTCAATCCCCGGTGTCAAAAAAAGAAAGATGAGCTTCTCTTCTCAAAAATACACTTGAACCTGCTCTGTCCCAGCTTGTCATTCACTTAACTCACTAACTTTTGCCTAACTTGACACGGAGGCACTTCAGAGCATCTTCCTAGATCTTCCCTTTCAGTTGCCTCTGCAACTTAAATGTAAGCCCCTCATGCACTGCAGTCTTGACTTCCTGTTTCTCTTTATTCAAGTCACCTTGTTCAATATTAGTCTTAAAAAGTATTGAGAGATTAGCTGCTTGTGTGTCCAAGTCTCTCCCAGTAACCCAACTAGGTAGTAGGTGATAAGTGTCAAATTATTAGTAAATAGAGGACATACTAGGGGACTTTTAAGAGATTTCCTATAGAACGGTACTTTGTCACTGGTTTGCTAGAGATAGGACTTGAATTTTCATCAGCATCATGAATATATATAAGCTAGGCTGAGGCTGCAGGTTTTAACTTGAAATTGTTAACTAACTAATCTTGAACAAAATTCTAAATAAAGAGAAAATATTTTAAAGTCCACACTTTTCATTCATCTAGAAAAGTATGAAAAAAAACATCTGTACTTCATGTAGGACAGGATTTTCCAATTTCCCTACAATTAACTTTGGGGACCATATAATTCTTTGTTGTGGAGGACTGTCTCGTGCGTTACCGAAAGTTTGGCATTTAAGGTTGCTGGAGTCAGCAAATTAAAATACAGGATTCCTACTTAAATTTGAGTTTTAGATAAACAATAATTCTATTTTTACCATATGTTCTGTGTGGTATTAGCAGCATCCCTGGTCTCTTATCTTCTAGATGCCAGTAGCACCTGGCCTCCAGTTGTGACAATCATAAATGTCACCACACATTGGCCAAGGTCTCCTTGGGAAACAGAACAGCCCTGTTGAGAACCAATGATTCAGTTTCACATTCAACACATCAAAAAGTACAAATCTGAACCTCTTTATCTTAGCTTCCAGAAGAAACAGATTTCTCTGGTGAAGCAACAATGAAAGAGTCAAATGAAGAACTCTTCATATCGAGTTTTATTTTGTTTTGTTTTGAGTACAAGAGATTGAACCCAAGGGTGCCTTAACACTGAGCCACACCCCCAATCCTTCTTATTTTTTAAATAATATTTTTAGTTCATAGCCTTTTATTCTATTTATTTATTTACATGCAGGGCTGAGATTCGAACCCAGTGCCTCACACATGCTAGGCAAGTGCTCTACCGCTGAGCCACAACCCCAGCCCTCCTCCTTACTTTTGAGACAGGGTCTTGCTAAGTTGCCCAGGCTGACCTCAAACTTGTGATCCTCCGACCTCAGCCTCCAGAGTGGCTGGGATTCTAGGTATATGCCACTGTGCCCTGCTAGAACTCTTTACATCTTGCTTAAACCATTTGAAATAACTTTTATTCTGCTTTTTAATGCCTCTTGTGGTCAATTCCCTTTAGGCTTTCATTCCAGGTAGATTCTTGGCTCTTTTTCAGAATTAGGCTCATTCCCATCAGTTAATGTGAATTATAAAACCTGTCATATTTTCCTTTTTTTCTTAACTTCTAGAACACTTAAATTTAGGGCTCAAGCATCTGATGTTTTTCTTATAAAAACATTTACTTACTAGCTTCTGTATGCCACATACATTTTCTAATGTTTTACAGATACTAAATTTTTAAATTCAATCTATCACTGCAACAACTGTATGGGTAGGCACTATTATTAATCTTCTCTTAGGATAAGGAAATGAAGTCACTTTTTATTGTTATTGCTATTGCTTTGAGTTATTTTTTTTCCATTTTCATCCTTATTTTATATGCAAGCCTTGTCATATTGTTTGGACATTTGTTGGGTACAAGTTAATGTATCACATACCTACATCATTTCAGGTCCTTTCAGCCTCACCTATCTTTTGTACCATCTACCATCTTAGTAACAAGCTCCAACCTCGTCTTCCTGGCAAACCCCCCAAGAGCCTAGATTCATGCCTATGCCACACATGACCTCCTACCTCCCTATCTGGGCCTGCCTGTTATCCCCAAGGTGTGGGACACAAAGGACCCTGCTTCAGATCTCAGAAATGCACAACCCATAATTTCAGAGGATTTAATAACTCATGGTCAAAATGTTGCCAAATGGGAGATGGAAATCAATAGATTAATAGGTTCTTGTTTTTACTCCAGACAGATTGTCCTGTGATCTAGCTTTTCAGAAGATGGATCTATAAGATACAGCAATCAGTAGCACTTGATAGCAACCAACTCAGTTCTGCCTGCTCAAATTTCTTTGCTGCTTCACTTTCCTGTCTTCACTTTCCTGTCTCATGTGCACCTTGGGGTTATGTTCTCTAACAAAGTCGTGGTAATGTGGCGTTGCCAGGCCCTGTTTTCTAAGAAATCCAGACCAAGACAATTATTATAGTGTCCATTTATGTGTGGGTAAGGACTTAAATACCCTATGATCCCTAGTGGATGCCTGAAATGGTAGATAGTTTTGAACATTATATTGCTGGTTTTCCCTCTACATGCATATCTATGATAAAGTTTAACTTATAAATTAAACACATTGATAAATTCACAATAACTAATAATAAGATAGAAAATCATAATATGCGGTAATTGGGGGGCGGTTCCAAGATGGCGGCCTAGACAGTCCACTCTGCGCTAGGCTCTCAGGGACCAAAGCTGGAAGTGGTGGAGGTGCCGTTTTCCAGCCAGCTTCCTGGCATCATTCTGCAGCTCAACATCCCATGCAGGAATTTCGCTCGTGTATGTGTGAGTACAGGATCACCGGGAGGCAGCGGTAGCCAGGAGGCGTGG
>PVHX01024147.1:0-24529 GCA_004024805.1 Geosciurus inauris
GCCTCTCTCTTTTGTTGCATTAATATTTGAGTCTTATTCTATTCAGAGCCACACATAAACATTTTGTCTAAGGCATGTTTTGTCCAAAATTATAATATAGGCTTAATTCAGCTTAGATTTTCCTAGTCTTTCTCTCTCTCCACTTCAAGAGTAAAGACACTAACCAGCCACCATAATCAGAAACACCAAACAGTAAAAACAGGTGGCATTCAAGTTCCTGGAAGATCTTCACCTGTTCCCAGAAAAATCATAACTATCCCTCCTCTTACTTAGCCTATCCCTGTTATTATTCCTGTCCTATATCTGTAACCCATCAGCCCCCTGGAATGGAGAAGTTGATTTGTGAGCAGACTCCCTCTTTGCATTCTTTGGCTTCTGAATAAAGTCTTTCTCCCTGGCAACACTCATGTCTCAGACATTGGTTGTTCTGTGAGATGAGCCTCCAAACCTGTGTTCAGTAACAGTGTTACTCAGCAAAAAAAATCAAGATATATAGTATGTGTTTTTTTATACTTTTGCTTTCAACTTATCTATACCCTTATATTTTAAGTGTACCTCTTTTAAGCAGCATATACTTTGAAAATTTTTATCTTTATTTTAATATATTTATGTTTAACATAACATTAATATAGCTGGATTTAAGTCTGCCATCTTGTTTTCTATTTGTTTTATCTGTTTACTTTTTCTTCTTCTTGGATTAATCAAATATTTTTCATTATCTTTTTCTACTCTTCAATTTTATGTACATTCATTACTATTAAGGGGTTATTTATAGCAGTGACTCTCAAAGTAATTTTCATAGTAATTTTAAGATGATATTTGTGTTTTCTACTCATTTTTCTCATAAATGTATTTTCTAGAATCTACATCCATATTGACTACAAACCCCCATTTTTCTAGATGGAATGAAAGTAAAACTCACTTTACCAGACCCTTAGAAATTGTAATGTCCAGGTTTAAAAACTGAAAGGCTATAAGCACAATCAAACCATCATGATCTCCACCTGGGGAAAAAAAAGTTTAGTTGTACCAGAATCCTCTCATGAGCATATGAAAATCTTTCCCAAACCCTCTTCAACAAATCTCCCATATGAAGCCTCCTCATTGGGCACTGTTGCTTGGTCCCCTCGTGTGGAATGAGACCTCATGCCAAGGAAAGTGTATAAGCCAGCCCTTCGTGTCTCTGCCTCCCAGCATTTCAATGCTTCTTACAGTTCTCAAGCAAAACTTAACTTTTCTCCCATGACAAAGGCACAGGAGGTTTGCATGAGTTTACAAAGGGCCAGCACTCAGGATGGGGTCATATAAATTGTGGAGATATGTCGTACATACAATCAGGTACCCAGAACAAGCTTGTCATGGAATCACTGAGAGCAATTTTTTCAGACCCTGATAAGCTGTGTTAAATGTACTCCCTCATTAAACTCTTTACATTGTCTTCCTTTCCAGAAAAAAAACTTTTAAGTCAATGTCCAGATTCTCATGCAAAAATGAACGTTTTTCAGTTCTTGTTAATACAATTGTGCACAGGTATGTTTTTACACACTAGAGCATTTATAAAAATACAATGCAAGGAAGGCTTTCTTTGTGGACATGAGCTGTTTATTGTGTTGTTTTCCCCTTCTGATCATGACCTATGTAAAGGTGATTTTCTCAGTTGTGCTGAGGTAGAAAACAAAATCTCCCTGAAGAATGTAAAGAATGCAGGTGAACTTGTATCATATCTCAACTAGTATTTCAATCATTGAAATACCTTTTATCTATTGCCCAGAAGTTATTTTAAAAATATTTTTAGTTGTAGATGGACACAATAACTTTATTTTAATTAATTTTTTTATGAGGGGCTGAGGATCAAACCCAGTGTCTCACATGTATGAGGCAAGTGCTGCTGAGCTACAACTCCAGTGCCAAGAAGTGATTTTTATGGAAAATGTATGCTTCTGAAAGAATGTTGAATGGTGGAACAAACTGGTACCTCTGTACCATGGAATACCACACAGTAATACAAAAGAATAAATGATTGCCACATGCATCAACTGGGATGATGGCAAGCATATTATGCAGAGTGAAAAAAATGAGTCAATTTCAAATGGCAACTATTGCATAATTAGAATTGACTGGCCTTTGCTCTTGGATTCTAGGAGAAAGACTAAATATTTGGAATTTCCCAAATAATACAACCGCCACTGTTTGTATCATAACTGTGTTTCTGCTAGCCGGAGGAATCTAATGCAAGAGAAGGGAGGTTGTTTATCATAAACACCATTCACATGATTAGATGTTTAGGGCTTTGAGCCAGCCCCACCTCAGGGGAGGGGAGATGGAGACCGTGTCCAGTGATTTAATCAATCATACAAACACAATGGAATCCCAATGAAAGTTCTGGACACTGAATCTCAGTACAGATTCCTGCTTGATGAACACAGTGATGGGCCAGTAGAAAGATGTGCTGGATTCCATGGGGAATAAAATCCTTGTTCAGACCCTCCTATACCTCATCCTGAATGTCTCTTCATTTGGCTTGTCCTGGTTTGTAACCATTATAGCAACCCTTTAATCACCAGTATTCCATGAGTTCTGTGCATAATTTGGGTGAAGTGTATTAACGACAGGATCACAGAAATCCCCCAATTAGTAGCCAGTTGGTCACAAGTGTAGGGCTCCCAGGGATCCCTGTGGTATAGCCAGCATCTGAAGTAAAGGCAGCCTTGCTGGGGACCCTGCCCTTTAACTGGGGAACCTGAGCTCACTGTGGTGCTTACCACCAGAGTTGCAATGCAGTACACAAGTTGGTGTCAATAACTCACACACTGTATCATTACATAATTACAGAGATGCCAAACAGAGTAGTAATTGTCAATGTTAAAGAAGAAGGGTGGGATTATGAAGGCAGATCTGTGCCTCATGAACTGGAGTTCTGTATATCTGTTGCAAGGTGTTTACACAAACCCACACATCTAAGAAAAGGCAACAGAATTTGCACATGCATTATACCAATTGGGTGTTTCTGGTTGGGATATTCTTCCATGAATATGTAAGGTAAAACCTTCAAAAATATGGAATAAAGTGAACAAGCACCCCTCTTACCCCTCTTACCCCTCTTACTGTTGTTGCAACTTCCTGTGAATGTATACTTATGTCAAAGTAAAAATGTTTTAAACAAAATTAAATACTAACATACACGACCACAAGAATAGTTGAGCTGTGAATATGTTTAATAGCATTTGTTAAGAAAGTCTTGCTTGGGCTGAGGTTGTGGCTCAGTGGTAAAGCATTTGCCTTGCATGTGTGAGACACTCAGTTCAATCCTCAGCACCACATACAAATAAATAAATAAAGATATTGTGTCCATCTACAACAACAACAACAAAAAAAGCCAATTAAAAAGAGCGCAGAACTTTAAAAGAAAAAAAGAAGGTCTCACTCACTTCCTGTTAATACCATTCTTAGGCAGGCTACTCTTTTGGCCTTGTTAATTCTATAAAATGGACTGTCTTTACAGAGCATATACTAGTGAATATCAAGTAGAAACAATGACACCTGGAAATAGAATTCACAGATAAATGCTCCCAATACAGTCCCATTAATTATCAAGTGAACATGCTTTAAACATCAACAGTATTTTTGTCTGTTATTTATAAACAGCATGATCTCCTAGTGGAGGAACAGGTGGCCCTGGCTTTCTGGAAGATTGTGTGGCTCTAAGTTCTAAGGGACCTGAACCACTCATGTGCAATTTTTATAAGATCTACTTCTAGCCAGGTATGGTGGCACACACATGTAGTCCCAGCTACTCAGGAGACTGAGGCAGAAGAATGGCAGGTTTGAGTCCATTCTGGGCAACATAGTGCAAATCTGTCTCAAAATTTAAAAAACTATGTGTGTAGTCAGTGGGGGATGTTTAGCTAGCCTGTGCAAGGTCCTTGGTATAGGAAAACAAAATGGAAATCTACTTCCAGGAGGACTGGGGGGAAGTGAAGATGTCTTCAAAGAGTATAAGGTCTCAGAATGGAGAAGAAATTTTAGTGATATACTGCACTGCCTTGTGACAACATTTAGTAAATGAATATTTAAAAATTGCTAAAAAAATTGGACTCTAAATGTTCTTACCAAAAAGACAAAATGGTAGTGAAGTCATATTATGTAAGTAAACTTATTGACTCTACAATGTATATGCATGTTAAAAATCATATAGTACCTCACAAAATACCTAAATTATTATCAACATAAAATAAGTAAATAAATCATAGAAGAAAAATATGATCTAATTTCCTAGTAGTAAGATATTCGAATCATAAAGAAATACATTTAGCTGAATTGTGGCAGTTATTTCATTTTGTCAACTAAAACAAACAAACAAAGAAAATGTAAACAATACATATATGTCACAGTACAGTAAGTGATGAATTATAGTAAATCCTATGTAGGTATGTGGACTTAACACATATGCAAAAAAAACTGCAAAAGTTTTGGTATGGTATGGTTAGAAGTATTTTTACTTTTTCTTTTAAATTACCTCTAAGGCAGAAGATAAAAGATATTTTCATATAACAGAAATAGTCTTTCCTTGGGTTTATTGCACAAATCCATATGGACAAAAGCTGAAAATATAATAGGGATTAAGAATTCTCTCAGGAAAAATCTGGAACCCCAAAACTCTACTTTCAACAACCACTTTGGAAAACCATTAACAATTTCTGAGTTAAACACACACACCAAGTATATGATGCAGCATTTTCACATCTAGATGTTTTCCTCAGGGCAATGGAAGCATATATGCATATGAGAACTTGTACAAAAATGATCACAGCAACTTTGTTTTTAAGGGACAAAAACAGGACACATCACAAATGTCCACCAGAAGATGAATGGAGAACAAATTTGTGGTACAAACAAGCAACAACAGATATGAAACTAATAGTAATTACACTGAATGAATAATCCCTACAAGAAAGCACATACTGAATGGGTACAGGGAAAGAATTATCCACCAGGGACATAGACCAGATGAGTGGTTGCAAGGGATGGAAAGACAAGAAGTGATTTCAGGTAGCCACAGGAACCTAAGGGGATATAAACATGAGTTCATTTTAACTATTCAGGTGATGGTTTCAAAGATGTTTAAATATGTAAAATTTGTTATTTTTTATCCTTTAAACATGTGCAGTACATTGTATGTTAATTATGCCTTGAACTGCTTAAAAAGAAATTATCTCACGTAACCCATACCTACACATCATCCACAGCTCAACCCAGTTAACATTTTTTATATGGAAGTATAACATGGATAAACTCAAATGAGTTGTCTCAAATAAATAGATAAGAAACTTTAAAAAACCCAAAAAGCAAAAAGAAAAATCCCAAGTGAGATAAGGGAGGGTCCTGATCTCCTAGACCAAGGCTCATCCATCTCCCACAAGTTTTGCTTTAGAAAGAGAGTCCCAAAGATCCCAGATATCATATTCCCCTTCATATGTGGAGCCAATTCCACTAGGCATATCAGTGGGTATGCACATATATGAACATACATTTGCACAAACACACACATAAATATACCATGGGGGCAAAGCGGTATGTAGCAGTAAAACTGGACCCTGGGAAGCCACAAAGGAAAAGGAAGATGATGCTGGAGGGAGCACATTTATGGGACATGAGCAGCCCATATCCAGGCACCATATTCCAGATCCATAGCAGGGAAGGAAGAGAGATACCAGGATTTCAGGGCTGGGACATCCCTAATGAAAACCAGGATATGCCTGGTCTGGGGTCCTGTGCCCACCAGCATGGCCAGCTTCCTATAGGAAAAGCTACCTAGTGTGGAGAGGATTTAGGACAGAAGCCAGAGTTTCCTTACTGACTAATGTGGAGGTTGCAGTTGGTCACTGCAAGGGACCCAACACTCACCAATCTCTAGCCCCTTGTGCACACAGGTCCTTGAATAATGCTTTCTGTCTCCTGGACATCATTCTGAGACAAATACTTGGCAGCTTGGAGACAAAGAACTGGGAAAGGATACAATGTGGCAGAGAACTGACCCCACTCATTCTTGGAAAAGTCAAGAACCACCTTGTTGGAGCCTCGGAATCTCATGTGGAAGTGGGAACAGACCCTGGCAGTGGCTCTGGTGAAGAAGCCTTGTGAGTAGGGGAAAGGGAGCTTCAGAGGTCCCTCCCAATGTCTCTGGATCCTGTTGTCCTGCTTCTCTATGACCCCAGCACCTGGCAAGATAAGGCCTTAAAGTCACTGAAGCAAAGATTTAAATGGGATCCAGCCCTGCACAATCGTGGGCAGTGTGTGCCAGATTGGAAAATCAACTCTTCAGGGATTCAAAGTCAAAACTAGCGGAGGGAGAGAGGAAGTTACAAGGAAAACCAGTGGAGCTGGAAAGAGCCCAGAAGGAGAAGGCTGAAGGGACATATTCTAAAGCCTTCTTGATTATATTATTGACCCAGAACTATGTGAAAATGCTACCCCAAATGTAGAGGATGCAACAACAAACATTCATAGTCTCACAGTTTCTATGGACCAGGAATCCAGAAAGGCTCAGGTGGATGCTCCTGCCGTGCCTCTCGGGAAGCTAGGGCTGTGGTCTCAGCTGAGGTCCTACTATGGCAAGATCAAGCTGTCACATAGTTACTATCCGGACTCAGACAGGACAGAGGCCTCATTTCTCCTCATGTGTTGCCTTCTCTGTCTTAAGACTCATGACTTTCTCTGGGCCACCATTTCCAGCACTTGTGGCAGCTCAAGCTCTAACTCCATTACCACCTACAGCACCAGAGGGAGAGTCAGGACTAGAAACACCTTCAACAGGAGCACCAGGGCTGGATCTTCTAGTGGCTCCACAGCTAGCTCCAGTCTCTGATCTAAATCTTAGAACTGCTCCCATCCCAGAGTGACCCTTCCCATCTCTTACCATTGCATTTGTTTTCCTATTTATTTTAAAATTTTATTTCACTTTGTTTGTGATTAATTTTAAATCAAATTTAGTTGAGTGCAGTGAAGTGCATTTTCAATGTTGTTCAGCCATCACCACTGTCTAGGTCCAGAACCTTTTCCTCATCTTCTACGCATAAGCAGTCCTTCTCAAATCCCTTCCTCTGGTCCCAGGTGACCACTCATCTTTATGTCCCTGTGAGATGTCTATTCTGGATTTTTTACCTCAGTATACTCTGATTTCTGTTTGGCCACATCATATTGAAGGAATTTATTACATTTGGGTTTTTTTTAGAAGAGGAAATCCCAGACATGTTAAAGTTCATATGTAAAAAGCAAAGCTCCACAGTAAATACTTTCATAACATTGAGGTTGGAATTGCTTTTCAGTGACACAAGTTTCAGAAGTCACAAAGGAAAGGAAGTGACTACTCCTCCTAGGGATACTTAGGGATACTAGGGATATTCAAACCTCATGACTCAATTTTCCTGCTATTAAAAGTGGAATCACCACATTGGTCAAAAAATGTCAGAGACATTTCACCTCCCAATGAACTCACACAAAAGTACAGTTCCAGAGGTGGCATTTGTCTCCATCAGACTGACTGGTGATGACCACCACTGATGAGAATGTGAGAGGTGGAGGCCCTGGCAGATCCCCTGGGAGATGTGGCCATGTACTCGCTCTTCTCACAGAACTCTTTGTCAACAACCATCAAAACTTGGAAAGTGTATACCTTTACCTATATGTGTGTGTGTGTGTGTATAGAAACCAAAGGTAATTTCAACTTTGTGTATATGTAGAAAATCCCGATCAAAAAATAAAGAAACAAAGGAACATAAGGAAGATCATGTTCTTATGTTGCATGGCTGATGTTAGGAATTAATTCCACCAGTGGAGTGGCACCATTTTTCAAGATTTGTTTGCAAGATTCTCCTCCACAGCACAGGTTGAAACAGCAAAGAACTGGAGCCCTCACTAACATCCAGAGAGAACTTGGCTGGATAATCTGCTCCAGAAAACACCGTACATCTGGTGAGATGGGTCTGTCTGTGCCCACAGGGAAAGATGTCAAGGATGTTGTTCCATGGAAGAAAAAGAAACAACACACTGATGTATTCATGATGTGGTACCAAGGTTACCACTTTTTAAAATGACATTTATATGATATAAATCTGTATACATACATATGTAAATGAACCTGTGTGAGAATGTGAGACAGACTGAAAAGAATAGAGAGACTTAGGAGACAGGCCTGAATATGCCGTCATCAGTGACGCTCTTATGGGAATGAAGTGGAAAATCTTTTATTTCTTCATTAATTGGTACATAAATATTTTATAATAACATATTTTGATTATATAAAAATTAATTTATGAAATCTTATCTATTTCCATTTACATACACAGTACATTCTCTGTTTTTTATTATTAAGAACATTTACTTAAGTAATATTTCTCAACAATGAAATGCAAAATTCAACATGAATGAAGAATGTTATGAAGGATACAGTCTTCCTATTAGGAAAAAATGCCCTTCCCCATGAGATACTCATTTTTTCTGTCCTATCTTTCTTGTGCATCTATTATTACTATTACTATTATTATTATTATTACAATGATCATCATCATTATTATATTTATACATAGAAGGTGGGATCATTTTGACAAAATCATACATCTCCATTTGCCACTCTGATTTTTTTCCACCTTCCCTACCCTATTCTTTTTCCTGTCCTCCATTGATCTTCCTTATGTTCCTTTGTTTCTTTATTTTTTGATTGGTATTTTCTACATATACACAAAGTTGAAATTACCTTTGGTTTCTATACACACACATACATATACACACACACACATATATGTGTGTGTATTATGCATATAATATGATTTTGTTAAATTTAATCCATATTTATACCCCTTTAACATTCCTTCCCACCATTCTGTACCTTCTCCTCTGATCATCTCTACATATTTATGATATTCAATTTTCCCACCGCCACTTCCTTCTTTCCCTCATTTTGTTCTGGTTTCCATATATGCAAGAAAACATTTGAGTCTTAATTTTCTGAGTCTGGCTTATTTCACTTAGCTTTATGTTCTCTATCTCCATCCATTTACAGCCAATGCCATAATTTCACTCTTATGTATGACTGAGTAAAGTCCTGTTGTGTATATATACTACATTTTATTAATTGATTCAACTGCTGATGGATATCTGGGTTGATTTAATAATTTGGATATTGAAAATTGTGCTTCTGTAGTCATTGAAGTGGTTGTTTTTTAGTTATTTTGGATAAACACCAAGGAGTAGGATAGCTGGGTAATATGGTAGTTACATTTCTAGCTTTTTGACAAATTTCCAACCTGAGCTCCAGAGTGACTGTACTGATTTGCAATCCCAGCCACAGTGCATCAATGTGCCATTCTGACTGGAGTGACATGAAATCTCAGTGTACTTTTGCTTTGTATTTCCCTGATTGTTAGAGATGTTGAACATATTTTCATGTACTTTTTGGTCATTTGTCTTTCTTCTTTTGATAGAAGGCTGTTTAATTCTTTTGCCTATTTATTTATTGGGTTATTTTTTTTTTTGGTATTGAGTTTTCTGAGTTCTTTATATATATATTGGACATTAATTCCCTATCAGAGAAATAGCTGGTAAAGATTTTTTTCCATTTCCATTCTGCAGGCTTTACCTTTGTGCCTTTAATCATTTCCTTTAATGTGCAGAAACTTTTTATTTAATGGTATCACACTACTGGTTATTGGTCTTAAACTTTAGTGGTGCTGTTGAGAAAGTTGGTGCTTGTACCTACATGATGAAGTGTTGAACCTGTGTTTTTTTTTCTGGAAGTTGCAAGGTTTCTGAAGCATTTTGATTTGACTTTTGTACAGGATGAGAGGTAGAGATCCATGCATTCTTAGTGGCTAAGCAGGCATCAGGTCAAGATCTGAGCTCTTCTGTTCTCTCCTGTAGCCATTGGACACATGGCCTAGTGCAACTGTCATCACTTGTGCATTTGTGAATTTGAAATTACACAATAAATACAATAGCCTCTGCTATTGAAAACTAGATTATTTCCCTCCCATTACAGTGCTGAAGGGGACATCTGCATCAGTAAATCTAGTTTTTTTGTGGAGGATCCCTAGAAGTGGAGTTTCTAGGTCAAATGTATACATGTTCCAATATGTTGGCCTCTGTTTGCACACCTGAAGGTTCTTCATGAAGCTAAAGCCTTGATGGTGAATGCAGTGACTATAGCAACACAGTGTGGGTAAACTGAGTTTGGATCAGCCAGTAACAGAGACCACCATGGTCCCTGGGAAGGAACACAGGGACAGGGAATGCCTGTACCAGCCACTCCAGCTCCATAATTCAGCTGCACAGAAAAGTGGCCTGGCTCTACATGAGGACAGAAGGAAGAACAGGACTGGCTGCCCAGCGTGGATGCTCTAACTCCAAATATGGAGCCTCTTCTTACCCAGGGAAGCTCCTCCATGGGAAGGTCAGCAGGTTATAGACACCACCTTGAATGGAAAGGAGCCAGGTGCAGTTCTTAGGTGCAGGACCCACTTTAAATTGGTGAGCATGAGAGGCCTTTATAAAGCACATCAGATGTTCATGGAAACTGTACATGTTCAGAGCATCAGGAGTGAAATGAAAGGCACAATCCCAAACCTCCTCCATGCTACTCCAATAGGGACACAGTCCCTACCCCTGTGATTTAAAACATTATGCAAAGTGAAAAAGTTACTCCAAAAATGTTATATGTAATTGATTATATACAAAATCTCCAGAGTATGTCACTTCAAAATAAAGATGGTAGATTCAAGTTTTCCTAGGGCTGAAACATTGAGGATAGAGGTTCTTGGGAGGGGACTCCTAGTGGGTACAAGGTCTCCTTTTCAGACACCTATCAAGACTGAATCATGAAAAACCAGATATGTGTACAGACCAATAATGAATAAAGCCATTGAATCAATAGTCAAATATCTCCCCCGCTCCCCCAAAAAACAAAAATCCAGGACTGGCTGGCTTTACTGGGGATTCTATCATGCACTTAAGGAAGAATTAACACCAAGCCTTCTTAAAAATGAACAGAAAATGGAACTGTAAGAAACACTTCCAGACTCATTTTATGAGCAAGGAATTACTGAAATGCCCAAGGCAGACATAGGTATTACAAAAACAACAGCAACAACTATAGGGCAATATCCCTTGTACCCATAGACACAAACATTCTTAACAAATACTGATAAAACACATTTAACATCACATTCACTAAATCATATACTAGGATCAAGTGGGATTTATCCCAGGGATACAAGAATGATTCAAAACACACAAATATTTCAATGTGATAAATCATGCTGCAGAATGAAAGATAATATTATATTATTTCAATAAGTGTAAAAAATTATTCTGAAAAAAGTCAACATTCTTTCATGATGGAAAGTCTCCAAAAATTAGGTAAAAAAGGAATGCACCACAAAACAATAAAAGTCATACAGGATCTGCCACTTCAAATGTTGTATGGCAAATGGTGAAAAATGGAAAGCTTTACCTTTAACATCAAGACCAAGATGAGCTTGCCTGTACTTCAGCCATTTTTATTCCACGTGGTGTTGGAGCTCCCAGGCAGAGAAATCAGTCAAGAAAAAGAAAACACAAGAAGGAAAAAGGAGAAGTTGTCTCTATTGGCAGATGACAAGTCCTGTTTATGGAAAATTCTACAACCTCCTCCAATAAAAACTGTTAGAATTAATTAACAACTTCAGTCAATGTTCAGGAGAAAAATCCACGTGCAAAAATCAGACAAATTTCTAAACCCTCAATAATGCAATATCCAAAATACATGAAGCATAATATCACAATTATGATGGCATTCAAAGGAAAAAATAGGAACAAATTGAGCCAAATGTATTTTAAAAAAGCAAATTTACCTGTATAGTAAAAATTATAAAACTCTGGTGAATGAAACTGAAGACATATATGGATGAAATTATATAGTGTACTTATGGATTGGAAGAATAAATGTTGTTAAAATTCCCAGGTTACTCAAAGCAACAAATTTAGTGACATTCCTATCAAACTGTCAAAGGAAATTTTACTTAATATAGAAAGTAAATCCTTTAATTTACATGGGACCACAAAATGTCATGAATAGTCATCTTCTGAGAACAAAGGACACTCAAGAGACATTACAGTACCTGATTTCAAGGATATTGTAAGGCTCTAGGAATCCAAACTGTGAGATACATACATGAAAACTGACACAGAGAAAAGGGAATATGAATATGGAACACAGGAGAGAATTCAGATACATACCCATGCACACACAGTCAAGTACTGAAAAGACGCCAAGAACTGACAATAGGGATGGTCCCCTCCATGTATGGAGCTAGGAAACATGGATATCTACATGCAAAGGAATAAAGTTGGACATGTACCTTATACCCTACATAAGCAACAACTAAAAATGGATTAAAGAAACAGAGACAAATCTACATAAATCCAATGCTTGACAAAGGTGCTCAAAGCATACATTGGAGAAATGGTAGCCTCTGGAACAAATGGTTCAGGGAAAACTGGATAGCAAAGTGTAGAAGGATGAAACTAGATCCTTATCTTTCACTCTGCACAAAAATAAACTCAAGATAAGTAGAGCAGGGTGGGTTAGAGGGAGGCTGCATTCCTTATCACTCTCTGACCTGGGATTCAAGCAGTGGGCATACTGCTTTTTGGCAAGTTATTTGAGGACCCCTGACAGCTGCTCCTATGCAGAAATCCTGGTTGGCTGCCATGCCCATGCAGGTCTCCCCACTTCTGCGCCCACTCAGGACCTTGACCACTTGCTCATGCAGGACCCCTGGCTGCCCACCAGCCACTGCTCCCATGCAGAACTCCATCTACCAACATGGGGCTTCCCCAGTCCATCTTGAGACACTGCAACTGCTTTCAGAGTACCCTCCATGCAGTAGCCTACACCTGGGGACACCAGACAGGGTCTGGAGACAGCTGCCTGCTACAGCACTGCATACCAGAGCTCCCCAAACATGTTGCCCAATGCCACCACCTGCCCGGCTCCATGCTCCATCTCTGAAAGCAGCCACCTTCATCTTGGGACACCTTCGTAGCCATCTTGGCTTATACTGGCTACAACCATCACCATCTTTAGTTGGGGTCACTCCTAGCTTTGGACACTGACTGGGACCTAGAAGCAATATCAAGGTACCTATAGTCCCCCAACCGTTCCATCCCCCACAGCCACTAACCCAGCACAGTGCTTGCAGCTATGTGGCTGGCCAATAGCTCACAAAGCCTGGTCCTGATCTTCCGGATACAAAACAGCTCTCTGCAATAGGTGCTCAGGCTCCAGACTGCAGCCCATAAGACCTCCAGAGAGAGATGTTCCTGATTGGGAAGTAGAATGGGAGGGGGTGAATGAGATACAGTTTATAGACTAAATTAGAGACCAGGAAAAGTGAGGTCTTCAGGTGATACAAGGGGATAAGACCAGGTACCCACATCACATGAGCGGGCCCCAAAGGAGATCCTTGGGGTGTAGTCTTCCAACAGAGACTGGAAAATGCTATACCCCAACTCCAGGAGTTCACCTCCAAAACCAACCCTCCCACACTAATAACCTTCACCATCCTAAGGGTGGAGATACCAGCAAACAACAGACAACCCCACCCACTGGATGAGAAGGGAAGCAGGGAAGATACTGAACTCCAACAGAAACAATCCTCTTTTTTTTTTTGTACCAGGGATTGAACTCAGGGGTACTCAACCACTGAGCCACATCCCCAGCCCTATTTTGTGTTTTATGTAGAGACAGGGTCTCACTGAGTTGCTTAATGCCTCAATTTGCTGAGGCTGGCTTTGAACTCGTGATTCTCCTGTCTTAGCCTCCTGAAGTGCTGGGATTACAAGTATGAGCCACGGTACCTGGCTAGAAACAATCCTTTAATTTTTCTTCAATATTTGTTTTTTCTTTTCTATCACCCTCTTTCCTGCCCTCACATCCCCAACATTTGTGAAACCAAGTACTTTTCATGCATTAGGCTACTGAGGATTGGGATGTCTGAATAGTATATTATTATTGTGTTGTACTTTCTTTTATCTTTCATTTTTACATTTTTATTTTTCTTAATTTTTATGTTTATTTGGCTTTTGTACTTTATTGTCTTCCCACTTACTTGTAGCCCCAAAATATCCTTCTCTCTTTTCTCCTGCTACTAACCAACTTCTTTTGATTTCTCTTTCAAGTTTCTTAAGATCTAACAACTCTATGTCCTCACCTCCTACCTCCTTAACATCTCACCCTACACCACTCCCCCACTTCTCTCTTTGTCCACCATTAGAAACTATAGGCCTTTTTGCAAACTTACTGTTTATATTGTAGATGATACTTGAACTCACCATATCTGTTGTAACAAAACTGTAAACATCTTAAAAAGAGATATTTGGTTTAAGGCTGTATATTGATTGCATTGGGATCTGTTAATATTGATCTCCCTCTTAAAGGAGAGGTACTGGAACCTTGCAGGGACACTATAAGTCTATAGGGTAAAAACTATGACAACTCAGATTCACACTGCTAGAGAGAAAGATACATGAACAACATGAAAAAACAAGGGAAGAAAGTGCCCCAAACAAACCAAGATACTACATTACTAGAATCCATGCCCATCACAGCAGAAGAAATGTTGGAGAAGGAGTTCAGAATGTACATAATTAAAATGTGCTGCAAATTAAAGAATGATATAAGAGAGCAAACACAGACAACAAAAGATCATTTTGATAAAGAATTACATAAGCAAATACAGGAAGCAAAAGATCAATAAGGAGATACAGATTCTGAAAAAAGAAAACAAAAACAAACAGAAATCCTTGAAATAAACAAAACAATAAACCAAATTAAAAATTCAATAGAAAGCATCACCAACAGATTAGGTCACTTGGAAGACAGAACCTGAAACAATGAAGACAACATATATAATCTTGAGAATAAATTTGACCACACAGTGAAGATGGTAAGAAATCATGAGCAGAATATCCAAGAATTCTGGGTTAACACGAAAGGACCAAATTTAAGAATTATTGGGATAGAGGAGGCATAGAATTACAAACCAAATAATCTATTCAATAAAATAATATCAGAAAAATGTTCAAACCTGAAGAATGATTTGGAAAATCAAATGCAAGAGGCATACAGGTCAGGTACAGTGGCGTGTCCTTGTAATTCCAGCACTTTGGGAGGCTGAGACAGAAGAATCACGAGTTCAAAGCCAACCTCAGCAATGGCGAGGCACTAAGCAACTCAGCGAGACCCTGTCTCTACATAAAACACAAAATAGGGCTGGGAATGTGGCTCAGTGGTTGAGCACTTGAGTTCAATCTCCTGTACTAAAAAAATGAAAATAAAAAAAGTCATACAGGACACCAAATGTACAAAAATCACAACAGATCCACATCAAGGCACATTATAATGAAAATGCCTAGCATACACAATAAGGAGAGAATTTTAAAAGCCATAAGAGAAAGAAATCAGATTATATATAGGAGGAAAATATTAGAATCTTTGGAAATTTATCAACCCAGACCCTCAAAGCTAGAAGATCCTGAATAATATATACCAAGTTCTGAAAGAAAATTGATGCCAACAAGAATCTTATGTCAAGCAAAATTAAGCTTTAGATTTGATGATGAAATAAAAACCTTCCATGATAAAAAGAAAGTTAAAAAAATTTACAACTAGAAAGCCTGCACTACTGAAAATACTTGGGAAAATGCTTCATATATTCTTGCAAGAAAAGCAAGAATAACCAAGTGATACCATATCACACTGACAAGTTTCTGCATAGCAAAAAAACAATCAGCAACATAAGAAGGCCACATGCACAGTGGGAGAAACATTTGCAAAGTATATATCTGAAGGAGGTTAATACCAAAAATTTATAAAGAACTCATACAATTCAATAACAACAAGGCAAGTATTTCAATAGCAATTTGTTAAAGGACATAGAATGATGTTGTGTTTCAGAAGAACATGAAAATGGCCAAAAGAAATGTATGAATCAATTTTATTATAAGGAAATAACTGAGGTGACATTACAAAGAAAGATACAATTTATCTTAGCTCAGGAGGTTCAAGAGCATGGTGCCAGCATTAGCTCACCAGGATCTAATGGCAGATAGTATCACAATGGAACGAGCATGTGTGAGAGGATAGAGAAAAAGAACCAAGCCTGCAACACGAGAACCCTTCAGGGACACTCAAACTATATTCAAACCATAGTGTGGCATATGAAGTGCTTAGCATCACTACTTACTAGGAAGCACAAATCCAGATGTAATTGGATATCACCACATCACTACTAGAAAGGCTATTCTCAAAATGTGAAATAACAAGTGTTGGCAAGGGTTGGTATTTAGGCATCCTTTTCACTGCTATGACTAAAGGATCTGACCAGAACAACTATAAGGAGGAAAATATTATTTGAGGGCTCACGGTTTCAGAGGTCTTAATCTATAGAACACTGGCTCCATTCCTCAGGGCTCAAGATGAAGCTGAACATCATGGCAGGAAGTGTGGCAGAGGGAAGCAGCTCAAAAGTTGATCAGAGAGTAGAGAGAGAGAATTCACTCTCCAGATACAAAATATATACCCCATAGCCACACCCCCAATTAACAAATTCCTCCAGCCACAAACCACCTGCCTCAAGCCACCACTCAGTTAATGTCATCAGGGATTAATTCACTGATTGGGTTAAGATTCTCATAATCCAATCATTTCTCTGAAACTTCTTGCACTGTCTCACACGTGAGCTTTTGGGGGACACCTCATATCCAAACCATAACAGCTGGCAAGGGAACACTTATATTCTGTTAGTGAGAATGTTATTTGGGCCAGCCATTATAAAAAACATTATAAAGATTTTTAAAAACTAAAGAAAGACAAAACTGACATCATCTACAGCCACTTCTGTATACATAGCCAAAGGAACTGAAGCCAGCCCGATAAGGATGCGTTGTATTTTTACTACACCATTATTCATAATAACCAAAAATATGGAATCATTTCAAGTGTCCATCAACAGATGAATGATGATGAAAATGTTAGAGATATATGGAATATTATTCAACCTTAAATAAGAAGAAAATCACTGGGTATAGTTGTGCTTGCCTGTGATTACAGAGGCTTGGGAGGCTGAGATAGGAAGATTGCAAGTTTAAGGCCAGTATTAGCAATCTAGTGAGGCCTAAGCAACATAGTGAGACACTACCTTAAAACAAAAAACAAAAAGACCTGGGAATATATCTCAGTTAGTAAGTTCCTTTGTGTTGAATTAACAGAACACACACCTCCTCCCCTCAAAAAAAGAAGGAAATCCAGCCATTTCTGGCAGCCTGCTGGACAAAGAGGAGGTTATGCCAAGAGACATAACACAGACACAGTAAGATAAATACTGCATGTTTTCACTTCTGCATGAAATCAAAAAATGTCAAACTCACAGAAACATGGAATAGAAAGGTAGTTTTCATGTGCTGGTTGGGTCCAGATGTGGGAATATGGGTCAAATGGTATAAATCATCAATTATGAGATAAATAAACCTGGAGATGAAATGCACAGCATTTAACTCTAGTTTAAAAAATGTATTGTGCAACTAAATTGCCAGGAAAGTAGATCTACAATTTTCCCAACACACACACACGAATGTTAAGTATATGAGGTGATGAGTATGTAAATCAGATTGATTGGGTAATCATTTCAAAATGTACATAGATAACAAAACATCAAGTTGTACATACTAAACATCACAAGCTGTTTCAAAGAAAAATAAAATTTGAAAGGCTAATAGTTATATCATTTTTATTTACGTGTAGCAAAATAGGATAATCACACATTTCAGAATCATCAGGTAACCTATGTTTACTTCTGTTGTTTAATATATTAGTACATTATTTCTGTTCTTCTAGAAGATCAGTGTGTATACCACACCTCCACAAAAAGGGAAAAAGTCACCAAACATGCTCATTTCTCTGAAAAACATTTGTTTCAAGACATTTTACTTCTAAAACAAATTGTTCAGTGAAAATAGCACCATGAAGATATAGCCATGAAGTTGGGTCTGGTGGTGCATGCCTGTAATCTCACTGATTCATGAGGCACAGCCAGGAAGACTGCAAGTTTAAGGAAAACCTGGGAAACTTTGCAATACCCTCAGCAATTTAGTGAGACTTTGTTTCAAAGAAAGAGAGAAAGAGAGATGGAGCGGGAGAGAGAAAGGGAGAAACTCATGTGGTATTGTATTTGTTCATGTAATTATTGTTTTGTAAAAAGTCCTACCTCCCAACAGGAATATTAGGGTCTTTATATTAATAACTCATACTTAGAAATGACCAAGAGGAAATGTGAACCTCTGAGACTCAATGGGCCCAGCTGCACCGGTGACAGAGAAAGGCATTCTGGAGTTTCTGCTGGTGTTTATGTTGACAACAGATCTGATTCCCACCTTCAATTAATTCAAAATATTAAAGCCTAGGATGTTCAAATCCCAGCCAAGATGGGTTTAGAATTCTGCCTTTCAGACAGTTAACAGAAACATTATCAGAAAGCTCAGCATAATTCATTTATGTGGGCCTGGCTGCACCCTACCTTCTGGTCCCCAGAACAGCCAGGCCTCAGCACTGAGCCTCCTCCATGGTTCTTTGGCCCTGCATCAAAACCTGTGAGTCACAGCAAAAGCAGTTCAAAGAGGGATGTTAATAGCAATAAAAACCCACATCAAAAAAGAATGAATATCTCAATAAGCTAATGCAGCACCTCAAGATAGTAGAGAAACAAGAACAAACTAAGCCCAAAGTTGATTAAAGGAGGGAAATATTGAAAATCAAAGGAGAAATCAATGAAATAAGAACTATAGAAACAATAGAAAAAATCAACAAAATGAAGAGTAAGTGTTTAGAAACACCCCAAATCAGCAAACATTTAGCTAGATGAAGAAAAGAAAAGGAAGACTCAAATAAGTGAAATCAGAAATGAAAAAGGGGACATTGTGACTGATAAAACTGAAATACAAATAATCTCATATGATTATTTGAGTTTCATATAACTCTGATGAAAAGACCACAGTTGTGTGCCAGCAAGTTGAATAATCTAGAAGATAGGTATACATACTTTGACATATGCAATTTACCAAGATGAAATTATGAAGAAATGGAAAACCTTAGCCCAATAGTGAGTAAAGATGCTGAATCATCAGTGAAGAGTCTCCTAGCAAAGAAGAGCTCAGGACTTGATGGCTTCTGTGCTGAATTCTATCAAATAGTACAAGAAGAACTAAGGGCCAAGCCAGTAGCTCAGCAGTAAAGTACTTGCCTTGCATGGCTAAAGCCTGGGTTCAATCGTTAGGTCTGCAAAAAATAAAAATACAAAAAAAGGAACAAATTCTTCTCAAACACTTCTAAAAAACTGAAGAGGGAATCCTTCCAAGCTCATTTTGTGAGGACAGAACTATCCCTATTTTATCCTGGATAGTTTTGAAAATTAAAGTTTTAAGACTTTGAGGTAATTGTTGATTCACATGCAGTTGTAAGAAAAAATAAACCATAATCCCGTCTCCCCTTTGCTGGGTTTTTCCCAATTATAACAACATGAAAAACTATGGTACAATATCATAACCAGGATATAGAACATTTCTGTTACCACATCCCTCAGGGTGTCCTTTTACAGATCCACCCAATTCCCTTCCACCTTTACTAATCTCCATTTCTGTCACCTAGTCATTTCAAGAAATGTAAATATGTAATCAATATGTAACACTTTGGGACTGGCTCTTTCCACTCAATATAATGCCCTGTAGATACATCTGTATCCATTCATTTATACCACTGAGTAGCATTTCATTGTATGGAGCTCTTGTTTGTTTGTTAAAAGATATATGGGGGCTGGAGCTATGGGTCATTGGTGATTGCTTGCCTAGCATGTAAGGCACTGGATTTGATTCTCAGCACCACATATAAATAAAGTAAAGGTCCATAAACAACTAAAAAAAAGACATATGGGTTGTTTCTATTGATGATTGTGATAAATAAAGCTGATATGAACATTCATGAACAGTTTTTAAAAATTTTTTTTTGTTGTTGATGGATCTTTATTTTATTCAATTATTATTTATATGTGACGCTGAGGATCAAATCCAGTGCCTCAGGCATACTAGGCAAGTGCTCTACCACTGAGCTACAGCCCCAGCCCCATTATGAAAAGAGTATTGTGGGAACATAAACCTTCTTTTCTCTGGGACAAATGTCAAGAATGCACCTATCTGCTGGGATATATGGTGGTATATTAGTTTATTAGCCCATTTGTTTTAGATAGGAAACTTGATTTTCACAATAAACATTAAATATCAAACATTAGTGAAATGTCATTCTATTGATTGATTTTTGAAATTATCAAGATTTAATATGTTCCATATACTCAATCAAATCTAGTTATCAGAAAAGGTGGATAAAATATATGTTCCCAGATTATGGTGGTTTAATTTAGGATTTTTCAAGTTTCTGATTGCTCTTCTTAGAAACCATGTCACAAGTAATGATGAGAAGTGAAGAGTCAGACACCTCTATTTATATATAGTCATATTGAAGGGAAATGATTCAAAGAATAGTCCCAAGATTGTCATATTGTCCTCATCTTATAAAATAAACATATGGAATAATAATCCCAGAAATAATATAATTAGAAAACATAAAATGTTATCTAGAATATTCACTAAGAAAACTATAACTTTAGTTTTTAGGCTATATGAAATAAGCTTTCATGAGAAAATCCTCACAACTCTAAAATATTTGCACTGGTAGAGGGCCAAAATCCGCCCTCAGGAAACTCCACTGTTGTTCAGCCAAAGGGACACCAGGAACTGCTACCTCTAGCCACTGGGAAGCCCAAATTCAGGGCAAAGAGTTGCTCCAGAGACACCAGCATGAGGCAGCCCTGCCCAAGGGCGGCCTGGGCCACACTCAGTTCCACTCCAGAGTTCCTGTGGACCAACAGGAGCCACAGAGGGGCCAAATCCACCCTCAGGAAACTCTACATGTGTCCAACCAAGGTTTGATCAGAGACTGATAGCTACCAGACACAGAAGAAGGCACACCCAGGGTAAGAGTTGCCTGCAGAGATCCCAGTGTGAAGAGGCCCCACCCAAGTGCGCTTTGGGCCCACCTCAGTTCTGCTCCAGAGTTCCTGTGGTCAGGCGAGACAAAGGCCCAAAACCACCCTTAGGGAATGCGGGGTGCTCAGCTGAAGGCAGACCAGAGCCTGCTAGCCTCCAGTCCCACAGGAGCTCAAACTCACTGTAAGGGTCACACATAGACTCTCCTGCTTGTGACCCTGCCTAAGTGAGACCTGGGCCTGCCTCCAGTTCCACTCCAGAGTTGCAGGAACACAAGAGAGGGGAAAAACAGCCCTCAGGGGCCACCTCAGGAGCCCAGCCAAAGCCACTCCCACTGCAGCTGGGAGGTACATCCACTAACTCTAGAAGTACATCCACTAACTCCACCACCAACTTTAGTGGTAGTAGTGCCCATCTGGGGACACTGGGGGAACAGAAGTAGCTCCAAGGTGAGACACAGGTAATCTGGAGTGTCAATACAACATTATAGGATAGAGGGTGCAATACCTCAGATTGTTATTTCGAGAAAGGAAGACACACAATCAACATGAAAAAACAAGGGAAGAAAGTACCCCAAATAAACATGGATACCACTGCAATGGAATCCATTGACAGCACAGTTGTTGAAATGTCAGAGAGAGAATTCAGAACGTACATAATTAAAATGATCAGCAAATTAAGAATGACATAAGTGAGCAATTACAGGCAAAAACTAATCAATCCAACAAAGAAATAGGAGAGCAAACAAAGGCAACCATTGATCATTCTAACAAAGAGATAAGAGAGCAATTACAAGTAGCAAAATATTACTTTAAGAAAGAGCTAGAGATCTTGAGAAAAACCCAATCAGAAATTCTTGAAATGAAGGAAACAATAACCAAATAAAAAACTCAATAGAAAGCATCACCAGCAGACTAGATCACCTGGAAGACAGAACCTCGGATAATAAAGACAAGATATACAATCTTGAAAATAAACTTGACCATACAGTGAAGATGGTAAGAAATCATGAACAGAACATACAAGAATTAAAGGACAGGGGCTGGGGCTGTAGCTCAGTGGTAGAGTGCTTGCCTAGCATGCGTGAGGCACTGGGTTCGATCTTCAGCACCACATATATATAATAAGTAAGTAAAATAAAGATTCATCAACAGCTAAAAAAAATTTAAAAAAAAAAAAAAAGAATTAAAGGACAGCATTAAAAGACCAAATCTAAGATTTATCAGGATAGAAGAAGGCATAGAATTTCAACCCAAAGGAATACACAATCCCTTCAATAAAATATTATCAGAAAACTTCTCAAACATGAAAAATGAATTGGAAAATCAAATGCAAGAGGCTTACAGGACACCAAATGTACAAAATTACAACAGATCTACACCAAGGCACATTATAATGAAAATGCCCAGCATACAGAATAAGGATAGAATTTTAAAGGCTGCAAGAGACAGGAATCAGATTACATATAAAGGGAGACCAGTTTGGATCTCTGCTGATTTTTCAAGTCATACTCTAAAAACCAGGAGATAATGGAACAACATATACCAAGACCTGTAAGAAAATGGACACCAATCAAGAATCTTATATCCAGCAAAATTGAGCTTCAGATTTGATGATGAAATAAAAACCTTCCATGATAAAAAATAGTTAAAAGAATTTACAGCAAGAAAGTCTGCACTACACAGCATTCTTGGCAAAATATTCCACAAGGAGGAAATGATAACCAACAATGAAAATTTACAAAGAGAGGAACTACACTAAAGGAAAGAACATTCAAAAGAGAAAACAACTCAAGGTAAAAACCAAAACAAACCAATATGACAGGAATTACAAATCACATCTCAATAATAACCCTGAATGTAAATGGCCTAAATGCACCAATTAAAAGGTATAGACTGAAAGGCTGGATTTAAAAAAAAAGACCCAACAATATGCTGTCTTCAATAGACTCATCTCACTGGAAAGGATATCCATGGACTGAAAGTGAAAGGATGGGATAAAACATATCACTCACATGGATCCCACAAACAAGCAGGAGTTTCCATCCTAGTATCAAATAAAATGAACTTCAAACCAAAGATGGTGGAAAGAGATAAAGAAGGTCATTTTATATTTCTTAAGGGAATCATACATCAACAAGACATAACTATCATAAATATCTATGCCCCAAATAATGGGACTTCTACATATGTCAAACAAATCCTTCTCAAATACAAGATTCAAATAGACGACAACACAATAATACTTGGAGACTTTAGCACAGCTCTTTCACCATTGGATAGATCTTCCAAACAAAAACTTAATAAAGAAACCATAGATCTCAATGAAATTATCAATAATTTAGACTTAATAGACATACATAGAGTGTTCCATCCATCAACGAGTGAATACACTTTTTTCTCAGTAGCACATGGATCCTTTTCCAAAATAGATCATATGTTATGTCACAAAGCCAGTCTTAGCAAATACAAAAAAATAGAGATTCTACCCTGCATCCTTTCTGACCACAATGGAATAAAATTAAAAATTAATGACAGATTAAAAAACAGAAAATACTCCATCACCTGGAAACTAAATAATATGCTATTGAATGATGCTGGATAACAGAAGATATCAGGGAAGAGATAAAAAAATTCTTAGAAGCAAATGAAAACTCTGATACAACATATCAAAATCTCTGGGATGTCATGAAGGCAGTGCTAAGAGGAAGTTTATAGCACTAAACTCATTAATTAGAAGAAGTAAAAGTCAACAAATAAATGAACTGACTCTTTGTCTCAAAGATATAGAAAAGGAAGAACAAATTAAACCCAAAGGAGTAGAAGACAGGAAATAATCAAAATTAGGGCTGAAATCAATGAAATAGAAACAAAAGAAACAATTCAAAAAATTGACAAAACAAAAAGCTGGTTCTTTGAAAAAATAAACAAAATTGACAAACCCTTAGCCACCCTAATGAAAACAAGGAGGGAGAAAAATCAAATTACTAAAATTCGTGATGAAAAAAAATATCAGAACAGACACTACTGAAATACAGAGGATAATTAAAAACTATTTTGAAAATTTATACTCCAGTAAAATAGAAAACCCTGAAGACACCAACAAATTTCTAGAGGCATATGACCTACCCAAATTGAACCAAGAGGACATACACAACTTAAACAGATCAATTTCAAGCAAGGAAATAGCAGATGCCATCAAGAGCCTGCCAACCAAGAAAAGCCCAGGTCCAGATGGATTCTCAGCTGACTTCTACAAGACCTTCAAAGAAGAACTAATACCAATTCTCCTCAAACTATTTCATGAAATAGAAAAGGAGGGAACCCTTCCAAACTCATTCTATGAGGCAAGTATCACCCTGATTCCAAAACCAGACAGAGACACATCAAAGAAAGAAAACTTCAGA
>PVHX01024148.1:0-24529 GCA_004024805.1 Geosciurus inauris
AAAAAAAAAAAAAAAAAAAAATAGTCATGATGTTGTGTTGCCCATGATGCAAGGTAAGTCCAGGAATCTTGGCCTTCTTTTCAGGCCTTCCACAGTGCATTCTGCCTTGACTTTATTAAATATTTATCCACTCCTGAGCATCTATATACTTGACTAATGTCACAACCTCCTCCCTAGGTTTTCTAGCATTCTCCCCTAGAAAATTGGGTCTTGTCTTCCAACTACTAGCTAGCTTGCTACAAAATAAATCCAGGACCCATAACCACATGTTGCTGACAGTCTGAGTTTGCACTTCCACTTCCTACCAGATAAAACTAACTTAGGTATTAATGCCATCTAGAAGCAAGCTTACTATGCCTTTTGGGCTTGCCATAACATGCACTGTCAACCTATTAGAACTCCGTGTTCTTTAAGTGAGGTAAAAAAGGAGACTTCACCCTGCCAAATCCACTTATCCTATTACTGGCTTCTTTTCCCTACCAATCTCTGTAAATAAGGTCTCAGTATGCCTTTCAGTTACACTGAACTGCGTAGAGACTACAGCAGACGAGAAGCTTCAGGTAAGAAGAGTCAGGGGTTCCCTAAGAGCAAAATCCCAGCTTCTGGATTAGGAATTGATCAAGGTAGTGACCTAGGACTGGAGTGGACTTGGCTGGACACTAAGTTCAATGACAGAAGAAATTGTATCTGTTTGTTCACTAAGTATTTCCCATGCCTAGCGCAGAATTTAGCAGCTCATATGAGCCAATCTTACCAATGACATGAATGAGGTACTAAGCAGGGATGTGAATACAAAGAAGGGAGAGCCTGCTTATGAAAATGAAGACTGTAACTACACCAAATACTCCCTATCTGCCAGCCAACATCTCCTAAAAGAAATCTATCCACACCACCACGTCTTGTTCCACAACTAGACCCAGCAGCAGCTACATAATTTCAGAACCCTGTGCAAAGTGAAAACATGGAGCACTTGTTCAAAAATTAAGAATTTCAGGACAGTGACAATACAACATAAAATGGAGTGTGCAGAGTCCTGAGCCTGGGACACTTGTGACTCGACAGGTTGTATGCTCATGAAGCCACCAGCCCAGCAACCTGTTTACATAAGTAAACCTCCTCCCCAGACCCAGCTGACCTGAGCAAGGTCAATTAGACCTTCTCTGGAGAATTGATCTAAGATACAGAGAAACTGAGACAGTTAGAGGAAGATAGAAACTGAGCTCCAAGCAAATACAGCCTAAGAGCTAATGGCGATTCTCAACTATGCACACATAACTCCATAAGCAGAAAAAAGTTTAAAGAGAGTTGTAGAATGTAGTAGCATTTGGAGGTAATCAAGACAATATATGACCACTGAGAGGGGCAAGGCAGAGAGAGAAGCTGTCTGGGAGTTCTCAGGAGGCCTGATTGTATAGTCTACTTTCTTGTTCTCTTGAGGCCCAGCTGTACTTCTAAAATCCCCTGTGCCTCATAACTGGAGCTAATTGGAGTAGTATTTGTGTTTGGGGGTTAGTTTGTTTTATGTTTTTTACTTTCAATCTAAAATATCCCTGACAAAGCCAGAAAGATGTAATAAGCCACCACTGTGGCATCCCAAAAGATTGAAGATTGGTTGTTCTTAACCTTTTCTGCCTGTGGTAGAATCCTTAACAAGGCTGGGAACACAGGTAGCAATCAACTGTCCAAGACAGAGCAGACAAAAAGGTTCAGAAGTCCCTTAGTTGTTGTAATGCAGACCAAGAGCTAGTCAGTTAACAAAAGAGGGGATGAGGTAGAGAAGCATAAAAAGTAAGACATGTTAAATATTTTATGAATTTTAAACACTTACCTGGATATGTGCACACCAAATTTTGTAACATAGGGCTGAGTATTTTTTGTATTAGTACATTAAGTAGAATTCAAAGCAATTTTCTTCCATCCTCCACATATAAGACAGCGTCTGTGATTTCCAGTTCCAATTTTTGTAAATTGTGTTGAGAATTTAAAGATTATTAACAATTAAAATGAATACAAATTTGTCAGATTTCAGTTACCAATCTTTTATTATTGTCTCATTAGCTACAAATTTTGACAATTTTTAAATGACTTTTTGAGTCTTTTCAACTCTGTAACAATTTTTTAAAGAAATAATTTACATACAATTAAATTTTTCAGTTTTAATGGGAAAACTCAATGAACTTTGATGAATACATGTACCTATTTAACCACTACTACAGTCAAGGTATAGAACTTTTCCATCACCCCCAGTATTTCCTTTTTATTACTTTGTAGTCAATTTCCTTCTCAATCCTCCAGCCTTTGGAAACTACTGGTTTGTTTCTATTACTCTAGTTTTTGTCTTTTATAGAATTTCCTATAAGTGGAACCATATGGTATAGAGTCTTTGCACTTGATTTTTTCATTTAGCAAATTTTTTTTTTCACAATTATATATGTTGTTTTATGTGTTAGTAACTCAGACCTTTTTTATTACTCAGTAATAGTCCAGGGTGTAAATTTAGAATAGTTCTTTTATGTGATTCACTTGTTGATAAACATTTGGATTGTTTTTAGTTTTTGGCTACTATGAATATTTAAAAGTAAATCCTTATATGGACATACACCTTCATATTCTTAAACGTAAAGTGGGTAGGATGAGGTGATGGAAGTTTTTATCTTTTAAGAAACTGCCAAAATATATTTCAGAGTTGATTGTGCTGTTTCTCATTCCTACCAGCAATTAGTTGCTCCTATCCTCAACACTGCTTGCCAGTGGCAGCCCTTTAATTTTAGCCAGTTTAGTGAAGGTATGGTGTTTTACATGATTTTAATCTGTACTTTTTTGATGTCTAGTGATAATATATATTTGTTCATATCTATTTTCTTTGACATCTGTATGTATTCTTTGATGAAGCATCTGTTCAAATATGTTGACCTTGTTTATAATGATGATGGATTTACTGTATTGTTAGAGAAATGGGTTTATGTGTAGACTAGAGCTCTGAGAGAGACCACCTTGGCTGATGAGAAAGGACCTGACTTGATTGAGTGCCGCAATTCCTGGTGTAGTTCTGCTACATATGGGCTGCCTGTCTTTGGGCAAGTTATTTGGTCTCTCGGAGGATGCCATACTCCAGAATCTATAAGATGAAATAAACAATTGTATTATTCTAATTCAGATCAAACCAGACAGCTGATACACAACATCTAGCATTGCCATTGAGAGGGACTTTGGTAAACAATGGTGCTTGTAATTATGACAAGTCAGAGGAACCCTGGCTGTCAAATCAGCTTGTTTTCTTTAGCAAGCAAGAAGCAAGCAGCTCTGACTAACGTTCTATTCATTTTTCCTTAGTAGATGGGAGCTGCAAATTGTATCTTCTACAGAATTCAGTTTGGTAGAGGTGAGATGAAAATTCCCTATTCCAGGATCCCATCCAGCACACCACATTGCACATAGTTGTTACAGCTCCTTAGTCATCTCTGGTCTCTGACAACTTTTGACTTTAGCTATTTTAGTTGTTTGAAAATGTTAAAGAGTTCTTGTCTGGGATTTTGTAGACTGTCCTTCAAGTTGTGTTTATTTGATGTTTTTCTTTAGATTAGTTTGAGTTAATGGATTTTTGAAAATCACACAGAGTGATTTTCAAAAAAAATCACACAGAGTGCCCTTTTCATTATGTCATATCAGGGAATATGTGATATTTATATGGCATTACCTATAATGTTAACCTTCACCATTCTGTTAAGGTAGTATTTGCCGTTTTTCTCCATCGCACAATTACTATTACCTTTGCTTTCATTGAAAATGAATCACTAAGTCAAAAAGAGGAGGAAAGAGAATTAAACTTCACCTTCTGGATGGAGATATCTACATAGATCATCTGTGATTCTTCTGAAATATTTGCCCCTTTACTCAGTCACTGATTTATATCAGTATGGACACACAACTACTTACTTTATTCTTTTGTTTATGCTCCTATACTACATTATTTATTTTACTGTTCAAGTTGTTCCAGCTGTAGCCTTTTTGAGTTTCTTCAGTTCCTTAGACATGATACTATGCTTTTTTGGAGGGGCTAAGGAGGGAGCACTTCTTTCCTTTCTGCTGCTACAAAATATTCCAGGCTTATCTTATATTTTCTAAGTCCCAGTGCTAGAATCATCCATTTTTCCAAGAAGCCCCAGCTTTTTCAGTTGTTCTCTGTCTATAAAAATCAACCCCTTCTGCTTGATCCATTGGAAAACTTTATTTCACATATATTCTGTTTTCTAGGATTGAATATAAAGCCAATTAAGATCTTCAAGCTACTTAATATCCTTGTCCTTTGACAATACATACATGGCAGAAACCTAGAGAAGAAGTAGTGGCTCAAAGTGGTGAATTTGAAGTCCAGTTTATATGGCAACTTCAACAAATTTTTAGAGAGGTGGCATGACAAGGAAAAGGATGTTGAGTCTCTAGGTGCACCAACCTGTGGAAAAGCAAATGCATGGCATTTAAAAGTTAGTTAGGAAAGTTTGCTAATGTAGATTCTTCTGGTACCACTTCCAGACTTACAAGGATCTAAGTTGTCTTTCAGTGCTAACCTTTTTCTGCTGGAAGGAGGGTGGGAAGGATACCTTTTGTCTTCATGAGTCTATGTCCACTTTTAGGAGGGCAAAGAGCTTCTATGTGTCTGCTTCTTAATTATCTTCAGCTGAATAACCCTTCATATTTTGGAGTAACAAACTCTGGTTGCCCCCATATATGAATGCTCAAGTAAAAGAAGTTGTTGTTCCTTTGTTTTTTTTCTATTTTCCCCAAATTTCTTTTTCTTTCTTCAGGACTTTATAGCTTATGAGAAAGAAAGATCAAACATCATGATTGAACAGATCCTCTCACAGAGAAAATCAATCAGATGTGAGTATACTAGATGTCTGGAAGACAGTGTTTGTTTCCTAACCAAACACTATTTCCTCATTTCTTGCTAACAGAACCCTGACTTTGTATGAGTAGCAATGTAGCCAATATAGTAGACACTAGCATGGTAGCAAGGGATAGCCAGCTGCAGAGACCCAGTTCTCAGCACCCATCCTGCTTGATCCCACTTCAAGAAAATCTGATCTCAAGGCATTTCTCTAAGTTTTCACTTCTTTCTTATTTGGCATTTGTAGCAGCCAAGGAAAGTTGACAGGTAAATGAGTAAATGGTGACAAGGTGTGTGACACCCTAAGGAGGTCCTGATTCACTTTAGTTCTTTAAGGTTGATTTATGAATAGCCTTGCCAAGATTGCATAACATTTACATTTCTCAGGAGAAGCATTTTCTTTAGTTTCCTTGGAAAAAAATGCATCAGTTCCATCAGTTTTAATATCAGGATGTAATGCATTTAGCTCCCTTAAGAATTTCTCTCTGTAAAAATGGATTTTGAATATTGCTTTATCTCAGCTTTAAAATATTTTTAAGCTTGAGTGATGATGTCTTACTGAAGAAAAATCTTATTTAGTCAGAAATTTTCATTCTATGGTTTAGATATATATAGTCTTAGGGTATAATCATTCTGGTTTATTGTTAACATAGATCATGTTGAGAAAATAATTTTTGTTGTTAAATAAGCTGCCTCATTTACTCTCTAAGCTAATACATTTAATTACCAGTTTCTTTAAATTGCCTTGGGAAGCATTATTTCAAGCATCAAATCATAAAAGCCAGGATTGATGTTTTTCCTAACCTAAAATGTAATGATCAGTAGATGTAAAATAAAGAACAGTTTAAAATGCTATTCCAGAAAAATTTGAGAAGACATAAAAATGTTATTAAAGATAATGTAAAAAATACATACTTCAACTCCATCATTGGAGGCTTGGTTGGAACAGGAATCAGCAATAACACCAAATAGAATATATGAACACCATTTACTCTTAAACGTCATTTCACAGAAGGAGAGATTAGAGCTCAGAAAGGCTGAATGGTTAACTTGGATCACATGCCTTGTCTTTAGTAGTTACTACATCTATGTTTTCTAACTTTCAGTCCCATTTTGTTGTTTTTCCATCAAATTGCCTCAATGGAGATCAGATCTGTTATGGCCATCTTTATGATATCAATGACCAATCTATTGGTCAGACATCATTAGTAAGGTGATCAAAATAACTAGTGGCTGCCCATGTGCAAGTTGTTCTTTGACTTCCCCTCTCTTTGACTAGCATTCTGAATTCGAAAGAAAATTGACACCTGGATGATTAACATGTGAACTGCAAAAGGATGTTTTTTTAGATTTCCAAAATGCAGAACATCTGGTAACCCTTAGATAACATCAGAATCTTTGTTTTGGTCCTGTGCATCAACTAACACAAGCATGTAAACTACCATGTGGTCTAACTTGCAGAAAAGTGATACATTTGTCTAAGTAATTATAGGAACTAGGGCTGGGGATGTCACTCAGTTGTAGAGCACTTGCCTAGCATACATGAGGCCCTGGGTTCAATCCTTAGTACTGAGAAAAAAAGAACGAGGAGCAGGGGGAGAAGGAGGAGAAGAAGGTGAAGAAGGAGAAAGAGGAGGAGGAATTACAGGAACTAGCCCCAGGAGGTCAAGGTAATTTTGATGTTCCAGCCAGAGGAAAATGAAAGGAGATACCCCAGAAGATGAAAATCTCACTCAGCAGGTAGTCGTAGTTCCTTTCCCACTCTATAAAAGCCCTTCCATGTACATGAGTTACCCCAAGATGGTCTTTTGGGGGGAGGATGCTGGCCCCCAACCCATTCTTCCCAGGGTAAGAGTCCTTGAATATATAATTTCCTGCCCCTCATCTCTTATCTCCTGAGTATTTGCTTTTGATTGGTGAGCAGACTTGGGGCTGGTAACAAGCTCTTCCATTGCATTAACTTTAAAAAAAAATTTTTATTTGTTTACTCACTTCTGATGGATGAACTTCAAATTTGTCATAATTGCCCTGACTTTAAGCTTGGTTGTGTGAGTTTAAATGCATCAACCTTTCCAGTTTTCCATTTCTATCCTGGGGGAAAAGAATAAATAGATCTTAATCTAGTTGTATAAGTTAATCAAAGAATGAGCAAATCTCACATTTATAAAGTACCTTATAGATGACAAAGCACTTTGTATATATTATACTATAAAATATCTTTATCACTCTTCAGATAAGAGAAATGAACCATTAAATTGAGTTTTATAGTCAAATTAGAAACCAATTTTGTCCAAATCCTATGCTCTTTCCATGTTTTACCTTTTGTAAATAACTTAAGAAATTATTGACCTTCTAGTCTAATGGACGTAATTAAAATGAAAGCCAAATATTTTTCTTATTATTGTTCCAATACTTCAAAAAAAACAAACCTGAAGTAGGAAGGATAAAGCATGTATACTATGTATTCAAACATGTACTGAGTACCTGCTATTCACAAAGGGGAAATCCTATTGTTAAGAGTAATTTATAAACTATAAGCACTAGGGTAGAGTCTTAGTATTTTAAGAGAAAACTCACAAATTAAAGCCTATAAATATCTAGATATCACTAGACCAAATTTCAGACTCAAAAATATGGGTTGGGGATATAACTCATGGCAGAAGAGTGCATGTCTAGCATGCATGAGTCCTGGGTTTGATCCCCAGCAGCACAAAAATAAATAAATAAATAAATAAATAAATAAGAAAGAAGAGAAAGAAGAAAAAAAAGACTGAAAAGTCTTAGTTAAAAAGAATCTTTCCCATTGCTTACTTCCATACTCACCTCTTCAAGATAAGGAAAGTTAGAAGGGAGAGATTAACTGGCTTGTCAAACTTCAATCCACAAGCCAATGCCTGATAAAAGTCCCAATAATTATTTCAGAACAGGTTAAAGTGTCAGAACACAATGAGAGAGCTGAAACTTTCTCTTTTTTAAGGGGAATGCTTTATTAAGAGAAAATCGTTTAAAAATTTGTTTAAAAAGGGGTGGGTTTCAAGATGGCAGAATAGAGAAGGTTGTTTTCCTGGCTGCTCAGTGGCATGAAACCAAGAAAGCAGATAGGCAGCTTCTCAGCAAGGTGGGTGAATGAAAAAGACAAGGGTCAAGGGGCTTTATTGGAATTTAATACTGGACACTCAAAGCAGATCAGGGACTCAGGAGGTTGAGTATAATAAAATAAGGAAAAAATTTGCAGTGTCACAGCCGTTGCCACTGCAGGAGGCACCAGCCAGAGCAGTCCCTCGGCCAGCTCAAGAAATTAAAGGGGGGCTGGGATTGTAGCTCAGCGGTAAAGCGCTTGCCTCGCATGCGTGAGGCCCTGGGTTCGATCCTCAGCACCACATACAAAGCAATAAAATAAAGACATTGTGTTCATCTACAACTAAAAAAAAAAGAAAAAGAAAAAGAAAAAGAAATTAAAGGAACCTGCATTTTTAGGAGGGCTGAGGAATGTCTGGGTACAGAGAGTTTAGAGATGAAAGACACTGACTGACTAAACTGAAAGGTGCGCTGCACAATATCCTTGTATGGGAAAGAAACCCCATCCCTCTTGGCAGCTTGCGGAAGACAGAGGAAGGAACCATTTTGCAGTTGCAGCACAGGGCCAGTAGCTGAGGGAGCCAATTCCTGGCAAATCTGAGTCTGGCCTGAAATTCAGCCTTGGCATACCCACACTGCATGACATAGAGTGTGCCTAAGTGACCAAGAGAAAATCAGATGTGGAGAGAGGTTTATACAGGGGACAACTGGTCATGGAAACCTACCCATTCATCCCCTCCCTTTCCAATCTGGTGCTTGCAGGACCAGCTGGGAGAGACATGTCTGGCCAGGAATTCGAAAGGGCAGGGACAGGAAAGATTGAATTTGGAGACTGAACCCAAGACCAGGAAATGACAAAGTGGACTAAGACTTGGCTCCTCCACCACACAAGTGGGAGCCAGGGGAGATCCTTGGAATGCAGTCTTCCAGCATGGACAGGCAATTGCTGGGCCCTGGAGGTACACTGATTTAAAATCTCCAGAACAACTGGTATTCAGTGAAGAGCCTGGAGCCTGAATCTAAACCTAAATTCTGTCTCCAGGAGTTCTGTCTGCGAGATTACTTCTCTCACCCTAGTGACCCCACCCTGAGAGTGCAGCAAGCATCATACTCCAGATGACCCTACCAAACACTGCTCAGAAGGAAAGTGGAGAATCTTTTGAACTCTAGTGGAAACAATTCTTTAACTTTTCACGGAGATTTTTTCTTTCTTTCTTTCTCTGCTTAATTGTGATCTTAATTGTTCATGGATTTATACATATTCATATTTGTTTTATTTCTCATTTCTAGCATTTTTTGTTTTGTTTTGTTTTTTGGTACCAGGGATTGAACCCAGGGGAACTTAACCACTAAGCCACATCCCCAGCCATTTTTTTTTTTTTGTATTTTATTTAAAGACAGGATCTCATTGAGTTGCTTAAAGCCTCACTAAGTTGCTGAGGCTGGCTTTGAACTTGCAATCCTCCTGCCTCAGCCTCCTGAGCATCTTTGAAACCAGTTACTTTTCATGGATTAGTTTTTTGAGAACTAGGATGTTTGATTGCTATATTTCAGTTTTGTTCCATATTCTTTTATTTTTAAGTTCTAAAATTTTTACTTTATATATCTTTTTTCTCTCACCTGTTTCCCTTGACTCTCTTTCTCTATTTTTTTCTGTTAATAGCCAATCTCTATTGCTCTCTCTTTCACTCATCTTTTAGTTTTTTACTTCTATCTTCTTTCCTCCTCCCTCATAATCATCACATCCTATATCACTTCTGTTCTCTCACTGTCCACCGTTTGAAATTGTAAACCCTTTTGCAAACTTGTGGTTTTTATTGTGGGCAATAACTGATTATATAATTCCTGTTTATTGTGACAATTAACATTGTAGACATCATAGCAGGAACTATTGGATTTAATGCTGCATATTATTTACATTAGTGATTATTATTTGTCTCCCACTAAATGGTGAGGTACTGGAAATCTTCAAGGACACTACAAGTCTACAAGGTAGAAACTCTACTGCTTCAGATCCATACTGTTAGATGGGTAGACATAAACAACATGAAAGAGCAAGGGAACAAATCACCCCAAATAAACCAAGATATTCTAATATCTGTATCTATTGACATCACAGTGAAAGAAATGTCAGAGAAAGAGTTTATAATGTACACAGTTAAACTGATCTGCAAGGTAAAGGATGATGTAAGGAGTGAAATCAGAGAGAAAATACAGTAAGTGAAAGATCAACTCAAAAATGAGATAAAGATTATGAAAAATATCCAAGCAGAAATCAAAGAAATGAAGGAATCAATGAACCAAATTAAAAATTTGATGGAAAGCATCACCAACAGACTGGACCACTTGAAAGACAGAGTTTCAGGCAATGAAGACAAAATATATAATCTTAAAAATCAAGTTGACCATGGAGGAAAAAATGTTAAGAGACCTAACAGAACAAGGATAAAATTTTAAAGGCTGACAGAGAAAAATGACAGGTAACATTTAGAGGGAAACTAATCCAGATTTCAGCTGATTTCTCAACCCAGACCCTAAAAGCTAGAAAGTATTGGAATAATATATGCTAAGATCTGAAAGAAAATGGATGCCAGGCAAGATACTGTACCCAGAAAAATTAGGCTTCACAATTGATGAAATAAAAACTTTCCATGATGAACAAAAGGTAAAATAATTCACAACTAGAAAGTCTGCACTACAAAACATTCTCAGTAAAATATTTCATGAAGAAGAAATGAAAAATAAAAGTGAAAACCAGCAAAGGAAGGAACTACACTTAAAGAATAGTCAATCAGTGCTGGGTTTGTGGCTCAGTGGTAGAGTGCTTGCCTAGCACATGTGAGGCACTGGGTTTGATCCACAGAACTACATAAAAATAAATAAATGAATAAGATAAAAGTATTTTAAAAAGAATAGTCAATCCAAGGAGAAACTAATTCAAATTAAAAACCAGAAATAAATCAAAATGACAGGGAATACAAATCATATCTCAATAATAACATTGAGTGAAAATGGCTTAAACTAATCAATCAAAAGACATAGACTGGCAGATTGGGTTAAAAAACAAAACCCAACAATATGCTGTCTCCAAGAGACCTACTTCATAAGCAAAAAAATCCACAGACTGGAGGCAAAGGATAGGAAAAACATATCATTCACATGAATCCTGTAAACAAGCAGGAGTTTTTATCCTCATGTCAGATAAAGAGGACTTCAAGCCAAAGTTAATCGGAAGGGACAGAGAAGGACATTTCAAACTGCTTAAAGGAATTACAGATCAACAAGACATAACAATCATAAATATTTATGCTCCAAACAATGGAGCATCCATGTACATCAAACAAATCCTTCTCAATTTCAAGAATCAAATAGATGACAATACAATAATACTGAGTGATTTTAACACACCTCTCTCACCACTGGGTAGATTCTCCAAACAAAAATAAATAAAGAAGCTATGGAACCAAAAAATACAATTAATAATTTAGATTTAACTGACATATATAGAATATTTCATCCATGAATGACTGCCTATACTTTCTTCTAAGCAGCACATGGATCTTTCTCTAAAATAGACCATATCTTAGGCCACAAGGCAACTCTTAGAAAATACAAAAAAAAAAAAAAAATAGATATAATACCTTGCATTCTGTCAGATCATTAGGGAAAGAAATTAGAAATCAATGATGAGTGGGCTGGGATTGTGGCTTGGTGGTAGAGCATTTGCCTAGCATTTGTGAGACACTGGGTTCAATTCTCAGCACCACACATAAATAAATAAAATAAAGGTCCATCAACAATTAAGAAAATATTTTTTTAAAAAAGAAATCAATGATGAAATAAAATATAGAAGCTTCTCTAGTACCTGGAGACTAAATAATATGTTATTGAATGCTGAATGGATAACCAAAGAAATCAGGGATGAAATAAAAAAAAAATACTTAGAGGTAAATGAGAATAGTGATACAACATGTCAAAATCTCTGGGACACTATGAAGGCAGTGCTAAGAGGAAAGTTCATTGCATTGAGCTCATCATTAAAAGAATAGAAAGTCAACAAATAAACAACCTAACATTACATCTGAAAGCCCTAGAAAAAGAAGAGCAAATCAATACCAAAAGCAGTAGAAGACAGGAAATAATTAAAATCAGAGCTGAAATCAATGAAATTGAAACAAAAGAAACAAGCCAAAAAATTAACAAAATGAAAAGTCAGTTCTTTGAAAAAGTAAATAAAATTGATAAACCCCTAGCCACACTAACAAAGAGGAAAGAGAAAGAAAACTCAAAATTACTAAAATTCATGATGAGAAATGAAATATCACAATGGACACTAATGAAATACAGATGATAATAAACTATTTTGAAAATTTATACACTAATAAAATACAAAATCTTGAAAACTTCAACAAATTTCTAGAGACATATGACCTACCCAAATCAAATCAGGGGGACATAGAAAATTTAAACAGATCAATTTCAAGTAATGAAATTGAGGATGTCATCAAAAACCTACCAACAAAGAAAAGCCCAGGACCAGATGGATTCTCAGCTGAGTTCTACCAGACCTTCAAAGAAGAACTAATAACAACCCTCTTAAAATTATTCCATGAACTAGAAAAGGAGAGAACTTCTCCAAACTCATTCTATGAAGCTACTATCACCCTGATACCAAAACCAGACAAACACACATCAAGAAAAGAAAATTTTAGACCAATATCCCTGAAGAAATAGATGCAAAAAATCTTAATAAAATACTGGCAAATCACATACAAAAACATATTAAAAAGATGATACACCACGAACAAGCGGGGTTCATCCCAGGGATGCAGGGTTGGTTCAATATATGGAAATCAATAAATGTAATTTAGCACATCAGTAGACTTAAAGACAAGAATCACCTGATTATCTCAATAGATGCAGAAAAGGCATTTGACAAAATTCAGCATCCATTCATGTCCAAAACACTAAAAAAACTAGGAATAGTAGGAACATACCTGAACATCATAAAAGCTGTATATGCTAAATCCCAGAACAACATCATTCTAAATGGAGAAAACTTGAAAGTATCCCCTCTAAAAACTGGTACAAGCCAAGAATGCCCTCTTTTGCCACTTCTAGTCAACACAGTCCTTGAAATTCTAGAAAGAACAATTAGAAGAAGAAATTAAAGGGATACCAATAGGAAAAGAAGAACTATCCCTATTTGTTGACCACATGATTGTATATTTAGAAGACTCCCTAGAAAAATCCACTAGGAAACCTCTAGAATTTATAAATGAATTCAGCAAAGTATCAGGAGATAAAATTAACACCCATAAATCAATTGCATTCCAATACATCATTGATAAATCAACTGAAAGAGATATTAGGAAAAGGACATCATTTACAATAGCCTCAAAAAAATAAAATATTTGGGAATCAATCTAAGAAAAGAGGTGAAAGACCTCTATAATGAAAAGTGCAGAAAACTAAAGAAAGAAATTGAACAAAACCCTAGAAGATGAATAGATCTCCCATGTTCTTGAATAGGCAGAATTAATGTTGTCAAAATGGCCATACAACCAAAAGCACAATACTGATTTAATGCAATTCCTACTAAGATTCTAATGGCATTCTTCATAGAAATTGAAAAAACATTTATGAAATTCATTTGGGAAAATAAGAGGTCCAGAATAGCCAAAGCAATCCTCAGTGAGAAAAATGAAGCAGGAGGAATTATGATACCAGACCTTAAATTATACTACAAAGGTATAGTAACAAAACCAGATGGTATTGGCACCAAAACAGACATGAAGCTCAGTGGTACAGAATAGAAGACACGGAAATACAGTTATCTCATATTAGACAAAGCTACCAAAAACATTCACTGGAGAAAAGAGCCTCTTCAATAAATGGTGCTGGGAAAGCGGGAAATCCATATGTAACAATGAGATTATACTCCTATCTCTTGCCCTGCACAAAACTCAACACAAAGTGGATCAAGGACCTAAGCATTATACCAGAAACCCGGCACCTACAAGAAGAAAAAGTAGGCCCAAATCTTCATCATGTCAGCTTAGGAACTGAATTCCTCAACAAAACTCCTAAAGTACAAGAAATAAAATCAAGAATCAATAAATGGGATGGTATAAAACTAAAAAGACTCTTCACAGTAAAGGAAACAATCAAGAACATGAAAGCAGAGCCTACAGTGTGGGAAAAAAATCTTTGCCACCTGTACCTAAGATAGAGCATTCATCTCCAGGATAAATAAAGAACTCAAAACACAAACACACACACAAAATCTCAATCAATATCAGGCACTTCACAGAAGAAAAAATATGATCAGTCAACAAATATATGAAAAAATGTTCAATTAGAGAAATGCAAATCAAAACTACACTGAGATTTCATCTCACTCCAGTCAGAATGGCAATTATCAAGACTACAAGTAACAATAAATAAATGTTGGCGAGGATGTAGGGAAAAAGTTTAACTCATACATTACTGATGGGACTGTAAATTGGTGCAACCACTCTGGAAAGCAGTATGGAGATTCATCAGAAAACTTGGCATGGAACCATCATTTGACCCAGTTATCCCACTCCTTAAAATCAGCATACTATTGTGATGTGACCACCTCAGTGTTTATAGCAGCTAAATTCACAATAGCCAACCTATGGAATCAACTTAGATGCCCTTCAACTGAAAAACAGATAAAGAAAATGTAGTACATATACATAATGGAATATTATTCAGCCATAAAGAAAAATGAAAATATGACATTTGCCAGTAAATGGATGGAACTGGAGACTATCTTGCTAAGTGAAGTAAGCCAATCCCCAAACCCCAAAGCCCAAAGGTTCTTTCTGATATGCAGATGCTGACTCACAATAGGACAGGGTGATGGGAGTGGGAAGGGAGATGTGGAGGTTCACTGGATTGGACAGGGTGGCTAGGAGGAAGGGGGGTGGAAATGGGAAAAACAGTAGAATGAATCAGACATAACTTTCCTATGTTCATATATGAATACATGACCAGTGTAACTCCACATCATGTACAACCACAGAAATGAGAAGTAATATTCCATGGATATATGTCAAAATACATTCTACTATCATACAAAATTTTTTTAAAAGTAAAAAAACTTGTTAAAAAGTTAATGTTATCAGAGATGATTATAGCCAATGTTTTGATTTCCCAATCTATTATTATAGCCAAGTAGCCAAATATATTTGATTTCATCAAATATATTTTTTACTGCTCTAGGATTTTGGGTTTCTATTTTGCATAAACCTATGGAAGCAAAGAATTGTTGGAGATGTGCTCATCATTGTGAAACACAAAGAAAGCCCCTAATTTATTTTTCAATATGACAATCTCCTAGTCCCTCCCCCACCACACACTTCTATTACTGATATCAAATATATCCATTATAGAAAGACATCTAATGGATTTATATTAGATATCAGTAATAGGAGATACATGATGTTATACACCGATTAGGCAAAGTTGGAGCATATCTTTTAGTTACTTCATTTATTACAAAGTAAAAGATACTGATGGTTGATGGGTTGATACAACCCCCTGGTAAATCCCCAGTTATCATTTTCAACTGTTTGAGCTGGGAATTTCACAGTTTTGTTTCCATAGCACATGAGTGTAGTAAAAAAAAAAATAGCTATTAATAGTTAATTTTCCTTGTGCCAATGAGCATCATCTTGTATAGAATTAATGAAATGTAGATATGTGAGATGTGATTAATAAGTGAATTCTTTGCTATATTCACTTTATCAAAGAGTTTCCTCATAATTCAAAATAATCTCAGCAATGTGTCAACTATCATTAAACTCCTTTTTTTTTTTTTTTCTTTTTGTGAGATGGAGTTCTCCTGGTGTTGCTCAATCTGGTCTTGAGCTCTTGGGTTCAACTGATTCTCCTGCCTCTATATCTTGAGTAGCTGGGACTACAGGCACGTGCCACTGCACCCAGCTTCCATTAACTTCTAGTGTAAGAAATCTAAGTAACTCATTAATGAACACTGCTTGTCACATGGGAATCTATTTCTTTTAAATCAGTGGAACACTGTTAGGCATAGAACTCACACATACACAATGCTATTAGCAACTGGGTATCCATTCATCTGAATGAATGGCAAATAACAAAGGCAAGCAAATAAATGTAAGTACTAGCCCACTAAACTACTCTTTAAAAAACTTGTCTGAAAATACCCTGTAAAGTGCATACAGATACTCTCTTGACAATGAGTCAAGGAAGAAAATCAGACACAGATCTGTGATGATGTCAACTCCATTCAGCTATGGCAACTGGCCTCTGTTGTAGTAAATTGGCCTCTGCTTACTTTGTCCATTCTGGGTATTAGGGTCCTGACTGCAAATGTTAATTAGGCATACAAATTTGAGTATTTCATCTAGTTAAAACTTTCAAAGATTTTTTTGCAAAAGCACCAATCTGAAAGAATAAAACCTCCTCTGTGAAGGTTAAACTCACTAAATATATATCATAAATTATAAACCAAATAGTTGGAATAAATATTCAAAGCAAATTACAAATAATATATAAATAACAGTTCTGGGCACCAATAAAAAATAAAACTGAGCAGTAAGGATAGACTATTCTCCTTAAAGCATAATTTTTGAAAGTTAAAATCAGATTCCTAAGTAAATGTAAATTAACACATACACAAAATTTTATTGAACAGATGAGAAAAGCAGTTAAGATGTTATGACAAGTTCAAAGAGCAGTTAACAAGCTGGGCACTTACAGGCATGTCATCTCTTGTTAGACTCCTTCCTTGACTATCTCCTTTGCCCCAGATATTCCCTACCAGAGTTCTGTTTCTTTTCTAGAACAACTGATAATTATTTATTGATATTATCTGTCTTGCTCATGGGACTGGAAGCTCCAGGAAGCAAGGTTAATGTATACCTTACTGCATTATACCATTGTATATCAAGAATCTAGCCTAGTGCTTGGCACATTGTAGACGTTTAGTAAATATTTGACAATAAATGAAACTAAGCCCCACATAGGACTATAATACTCAACAAAACAGAAGAAACCTCTCAAAAAAAAATGTGAAAACCACCATTTTTTCAGCTTTTACCATTCAGGGAATTGAGAAGATTTCTGTTTGCATAAGTGCTGTTAATTTTCCTTGTGCTGTGTATAATAGATATATTTTAATGATGTTTCTAAATAATGTGTAATTGCTAAGTATTATGTAGAAGTGTTCTTATTATATAATATAACTAAAATAAGTGAAACTAATTTTATGTAACTTGTGAGTATTCTTAAATATAAGATACTTAATATATAACATATTCTCTCTCTCTCTCTTTTTTTTTTTTTTGGTACTGGAGATTGAACTCAGGAGCACTGAACCACTGAGCCACATCCCCAGCCCTTTTTTTGTATTTTATTTAGAGACAGGGTCTCACTGAGTTTCTTAGAGCTTCACTAATTGCTGAGGATGGCTTTGAACTTTCGATCCTCCTGCCTCAGGCTCCCTAGTAGTTGGGATGACAGGTGTGTGCCACAGTGCCTGGCAATATATAAAATATTCTTAAATATAATATAAATTTAAGTATGGCCACCTATAAATTTTATAATATGTATTACAAACAAAAATACTTGGGAATCAATTTAACAAGAGGTGAAAGACCTCTACAATGCAAACTACAAGACACTAAAAAAAGAAATTGAAGAAGACCTTAGAAGATGGAAAAAATCTCCCATGCTCTGACAGGCAGAATCAATATTGTCAAAATGGCCATACAGATTCAATGTGATTCCAATTAAAATCCCAACGTCATTCCTTATAGAAATAGAAAAGGTAATCATGAAATTCATTTGGAAGAATAAGAGACCCAGAATAGCCAAAGCAATCCTTAGCAAGAAGAGTGAAGCAGGAGGCATCACAATACCAGGCCTCAGATTGTAATACAAAGCTATAGTAACAAAAACAGCATGGTACTGGCACCAAATTAGACATGTAGACCAATGGTATAGAATAGAAGACACAGAGACGAACCCACTTACATACAGTTATCTAATACTAGACAAAGGTGCCAAACACGTACATTGCAGAAAAGATAGCCTCTTCAACAAGTGGTGCTAGGAAAACTGGAAATCCATATGCAACAAAATGAAACTAAACCCCTATCTATCACCATGCACAAAATTCAACTCAAAGTGGATCAAGAACCTGTGAATTAGACCAGAGATCCAACACCTAATAGAAGAAAAAATAGGCCCAAATCTTCATCATGTCAGATTAGGACCTTACTTCCTTAATAAGACTTCTATAGCACAAGAAGTAAAATCAAGAACCAACAAATGGGATGGATTCAAACTAAAAAGCTTCTTCTCAACAAAAGAAACAAAGAAGTGAACAGAGAGCCAACATTCTGGGAACAAATCTTTGTCACATGCACATCTGATAGAGCACTAATTTCCAGGATATATAAAGAACTCAAAAAACTTAACACCAATAAAAACCAACCCAATCAATAAATGGGCTAAGGAGCTGAATAGAAACTTCACAGAAGAAGACTTATAATCGATCAACAGACATATGAAAAAATGTTCAACATGTCTAGCAATTAGAGAAATGCAAATCAAAGCTACTCTAAGATTTCATCTCATGCCAGTCAGAATGGCAATTATCAAGAATACAAACAACAATAAGTGTGGCCGAGGTTGCAGGGAAAAAGTCACACTCATACATTGCTGGTGGAACTGCAAATTGGTACAACCAATCTGGAAAGCAGTATGGAGATTCCTTAGAAAACTTGGAACGGAACCACCATTTGACCAAGCTATCCCACTCCTTGGTCTATACGCAGAAGACTTAAAAACAGCATACTACAGTGACGCAGCCACTCACAATAGCTTTATAGCAGCTCAATTCACAACAGCTAAACTGTGGAACCAACCTAGATGCCCTTCGATAGATGACTGGATAAAGAAATTGTGGTATATATACACAATGGAATATTACTCAGCAATAAAAGAGAATAAAATTATGGCATTTACAGGTAAATGGATGGAGTTGGAGAATATCATGCTAAGTGAAATAAGCCAATCCCAGAAAAACAAATGCTGAATGTTCTCTCTGATAAGTGGATGCTGATCCAAAATGTGGGGGAAGACATGGGAAGAATGGAGGAAATTTGGTCACAGGGATTTAAGGGGGGAGGGGGCAGGGCGACAGTAAAGATGGTGGAATATGATGGACATCATAACCCTAGCTTTATGTATGACTGCATGTATGTTGTGATTCTATATCACATACAACCAGAGAAATGAAAAGTTGTGCTCCGTCTGTGTACAATGAATCAAAATGCATGCTGCTATCATGTATATCTAAGTAGAATAAATAAATAAAATATATCTTATAACTTTAAAATATCTTATCAATTTAAGATATTCTTGAGTTCCGCTCCAGAGTTCCTGTGGACCAGCAGGACCCGCAGAGGGCCCAGATCTGCCCTTGGGAAACTCCATGGGTGTCCAGCCAAAGGGAGACCAGGGATTGCTAGCTGCTAGCCACTGGGGAGCCCAAACTCAGGGTAAGAGTCCCTGCAGAGACCCTAGCGCAAGGCAGCTCCATCCACAGATGGCCTGGGACCACCCCAGTTCTGCTCCAGGGTTCCTGTGGACAAGCAGGAGCCACAGAGGGCCTGGATCCACCCTCAGGAACCTCCACGGTTGTCCAGCCAAAGGGAGACCAGGAACTGCTACCTCTAGCCACTGGGGAGCCCAAATTCAGGGCAAGAGTCACTCCAGAGACACCAGTGTGAGCCAAACCCCACCCAAGGGCAGCCTGGGCCTGCCTCAGTTCCACTCCAGAGTTCCTGTGGACTGGCAGGAGCCACAGAGGGCCCAGATCCTCCCTCAGGAAACTCCACGGGTGTCCAGCCAACGGGAGACCAGGGTCTTCTAGCCGCTAGCCACAGAGGAAGGCACACCCAGGGTAAGAGTGGCTTGTAGATATCCCAGTGTGAAGAGGCCCCACCCAAGTAAGCTGTGGGCCCACCTCAGTTCCACTCCAGAGTTCCTGTGGTCAGGAGAGACAGAAGGCCCAAAACCACCCTTAGGGAATGCCAGGGGTGCCCAGTTGAAGGCAGACCAAAGCCTGCTAGCCTCCAGCCCTGGGGAGCTCATACTCACTGTAAGGGTTGCACACAGACACTCCTGCTTGTGACCCTGCCTAAGTGAGACCTGCGCCCGCCTCCAGTTCTGCTCCAGAGTTCCTATTCACCAGCACAAGTGCAAGAGAGGGGCAAAACAGCCCTCACGGGCCGCCTCAGGAGCCCAGCCAAGGCCACTCCCACTGCCCTCTAGAAGTACATCCACTACCTCCGCCACCAACTTTAGGAGCAGTAGTGCCAATCTGGGGACACTGAGGGAACAGAAGTAGCTCCAAGGTGAGACACAGGTAATCTGGAGTGGCAATATAAGATTATAGGATAGAGGCTGCAATACCTCAGATTGGTATTTCAAGAAAGGAAGATACACAATCAACATGAAAAAACAAGGGAAGAAGGTACCTCAAATAAACCTGGATACAACTGTAACAGAATCCATTGACAGCACATTTGTTGAAATGTCAGAGAAAGAGTTCAGAATGTACATAATTAAAATGATCAGCGAACTAAAGAATGACATAAGTGAACAATTACAGGCAAAAATTGATCAATCCAACAAAGAAATAGGTAAGCAAATAAAGGCAACCATCGATCATTCTAACAAAGAGATACGAGAGCAATTACAAGTAGCGAAAGGTTACTTTAACAAAGAGCTAGAGATCATGAAAAAAAAAAACAATCAGAAATACTTGAAATGAAGGAAACAATAAACCAAATAAAAAACTCAATAGAAAGCATCACCAGTAGAGTAGATCACCTGGAAGACAGAACCTCGGATAATGAAGACAAGATATACAATCTTGAAAATAAACTTGACCATACAGTGAAGATGGTAAAAAATCATGAACAGAACATACAAGAAATATGGGACAGCATCAAAAGACCAAATCTGAGATTTATTGGGATAGAAGAAGGCGCAGAATTTCAAACCAAAGGAATGCACAATCTCTTCAATGAAATAATATCAGAAAATTTCCCAAGTATGAAAAATGAAATGGAAAAGCAAATACAAGAGGCTTACAGGACACCAAACGTACAAAATTTCAACAGATTTACACCAAGGCACATTATAATGAAAATGCCCAACATACAGAATAAGGATAGAATTTTAAAGGGCGCAAGAGAGAGGAACTAGATTACATACAAGGGGAGACCAATTCGTATCTCAGCAGATTTTTCAACCCAGACTCTAAAAGCCAGGAGATCATGGAATAATATATTCCAAGCCCTGAAAGACAATGGAAGCCAACCAAGAATCCTATATCCAGGAAAACTGAGCTTCAGATTTGATGTCCAAATAAAAACCTTCCATGATAAATGAAAGTTAAAAGAATTTATAGCAAGAAAGCCTGCACTACACAGCATTCTTGGCAAAATATTCCATGAGGAGGAAATGATAGCCAACAATGAAAATTTACAAAGAAAGGAACTACACTAAAGGAAAGACCATTCAAAAGAGAAAACAACTCAAGGTAAAAAAACCAAAAACAAACCAAAATGACCGGAATTACAAATCATATCTCAATAATAACCCTGAATGTAAATGGCCTAAATGCACCAATTAAAAGACATAGACTGACAGACTGGATCAAAAAAAAAAAAAAGACCCAACAATATGCTGTTTTCAAGAGACTCATCTTACAGGAAAAGACATCCACAAACTGAAAGTGAAAGGATGGGAAAAAACATATCACTCACATGGATCCCACAAACAAGCAGGTGTTTCCATCCTCATATCAAATAAAGTGGACTTCAAACCAAAGATGGTGAAAAGAGATAAAGAGGTCATCTCATACTTCTTAAGGGAATCATACATCAACGAGACATAACAATCATAAATATCTATGCCCTAAATAATGGGGCTTCTACGTATGTCAAACAAATCCTTCTCAAATACAAGAATCAAATAGGCCACAAAACAATAATACCTGGACACTTTAACACAGCTCTCTCACCATTGGATAGATCTTCCAAACAAAAACTTAATAAAGAAACAAGACCTCAATGAAACTATCAATAATTTAGACTTAACAGACATATATAGTGTTCCATCCATCAACGAGCGAATACACTTTTTTCTCAGCTGCACATGGATCCTTTTCCAAAATAGATCATATGTTATGTCACAAAGCCAGTCTTAGCAAATACAAAAAAATAGAGATTCTACCCTGCATCCTATCCGGCCACAATTGAGTAAAATTACAAGTCAATGACAGATTAAAAAACAGAAACTACTCCATCACCTGGAAACTAAATAATATGCTATTGAATGATGCATGGATAACAGAAGACATCAAGGAAGAAATAAAAAAATTCTTAGAGGCAAATGAAAACTCTGATTCAACATATCAAAATCTCTGGGATGCCATGAAGGCAGTGCTAAGAGGAAAGTTCATAGCACTAAACTCATTCATTAGAAGAAATAAAAGTCAACAAATAAATGAATTGACTCTTCATCTCAAAGACTTAGAAAAGGAAGAACAAATTAATACCCAAAGAAGTAGAAGACAGGAAATAATCAAAATTAGGGCTGAAATCAATGAAATTGAAACAAAAGAAACAATTCAAAAAATTGACAAACCAAAAAGCTGGTTCTTTGAAAAAATAAACAAAATTGACAAACCCTTAGCCATCCTAACGAAAAGGAGGAGGAAGAAAACCCAAATTACTAAAATTCGAGATGAAAAAGGAAATATCACGACAGACACTACTGAAATACAGAGGATAATTAGAAACTATTTTGAAAATGTATACTCCAGTAAAATAGAAAACCCTGAAGACACGACAAATTTCTAGAGGCATATGACCTACCCAAACTGAACCAAGAGGACATACACAAGTTAAACAGATCAATTTCAAGCAAGGAAATAGAAGATGCCATCAAGAGCCTTCCAACCAAGAAAAGCCCAGGACCAGCTGGATTCTCAGCTGAGTTCTACAAGGCCTTCAAAGAAGAACTAATACCAATTCTCCTCAAACTATTTCATGAAATAGAAAAGGAGGGAACCCTTCCAAACTCATTCTATGAGGCAAATATCACCCTCATTCCAAAACCAGACAGAGACATATCAAAGAAAGAAAACTTCAGACCAATGTCCCTGATGAACATAGATGCAAAAATTCTCAATAAAATTCTGGCAAATTGCATACAAAAACATATCAAAAAAATAGTACACCATGATCAAGTGGGGTTCATCCCAGGGATGCAAGGTTGGTTCAACATATGGAAATCAATTAATGTAATACATCACATCAATAGACTTAAAGATAAGAATCATATGATTTTGTCAATCAATGCAGAGAAGGCATTTGACAAAATACAACACCCTTTTATGCTCAAAACACTAGAAAAACTTGGGATAGTAGGAGTATTTCTCAACTTTGTAAAAGCTATCTATGCTAAACCCAAGGACAACATCATCCTAAATGGAGAAAAATTGGAATCATTCCCTCTGAAAATGGGAACTAGACAGGGATGCCCTCTCTCTCCACTGCTATTCAACATAGTTGAAACACTAGCCAGAGCAATTAGACAGATGAAAGAAATTAAAGGGATACGAATCAGAAAAGAAGAACTCAAACTATCATTATTTGCAGACGACATGATTCTATACTTAAAGGACCCAAAAAATTCTACCAGAAAACTTTTAGAATGAATAAATGATTTCAGCAAAGTAGCAGGATATAAAATCAACACCCACAAATCAACTGCATTTCTATACATCAGTGATAAACCCTCTGAAAGAGAAATTAGGAAAACTATCCCATTCACAATAGCCTCAAAAAAAAATAAAATACTTGGGAATCAATTTAACAAAAATGGTGAAAGACCTCTACAATGCAAACTACAAGACACTGAAGAAAGAAATTGAAGAAGACCTTAGAAGATGGAATAATCTCCCATGCTCCTGGATAGGCAGAATCAATATTGTCAAAATGGCCATACTTCAATGCAATCCCAATTAAAATCCCAACGTCATTTCTTATAGAAATAGAAAAGGCAATCATGAAATTCATTTGGAAGAATAAGAGACCCAGAATAGCCAAAGCAATTCTTAGCAAGAAGAGTGAAGCAGGAGGCATCACAATACCAGACCTCAGATTGTAATACAAAGCTATAGTAACAAAAACAGCATGGTACTGGCCCCCAAATAGACATGTAGACCAATGGTATAGAATAGAAGACACAGAGACGAACCCACTTACATACAGTTACCTTATACTAGAAAAAGGAGCCAAACACGTACACTGGAGAAAAGACAGCCTCTTCAACAAATGGTGCTGGCAAAACTGGAAATCCATATGCAGCAAATTGAAACTAAACCCCTATCTATCACCATGCACAAAATTCAACTCAAAGTGGATCAAGGACCTGGGAATCAGACCAGAGACCCAAAGCCTAATAGAA
>PVHX01024149.1:0-24525 GCA_004024805.1 Geosciurus inauris
AGAATATGGCCCTTCCACTGCAGTGGTGGCTGTGAACAAAAATGAGAACAAGGATCTGAGTCCTGATGTACCCCTTCAGTGTTTGAATTCCATGCAGAAGACTGATGAAGATGGTGCTGCGAACTGGGGCCGCCCTCACATCCCACTATCATCGCCCTTGAATATGCTGATGGATCTGGAAGGAGACCAACTGAAGGGCCTTGATGAGAGAACGGGATCCAGCATTCCTGATCTTTCAAGAGCTGTCAGACAACCTTGTGGGCTACCACCTGCTGTTGCGGAAGAGTCCCTAGCAACAGAGGGAGTAAATAGCTCTGAGGGCCTGGCAAGCTGGAGGCTGAAAGGACGTGATTCTATTAATGTATCCCAGAAAGTCTCTGGCAGCTTTCCAGCACTGATGGTAGGGGGCACGAGAGTCAACAGTGTTGGTAGTGAGAGAGGTGGCAATACTGCAAAATCTTTCCCAACTTTGCCACGAGGCCAAGGGTTCTTTCCACTTAGGGGACCACAAGTAAGAGGTCCTTCATTTGTCCCCACCCTTAGATCAGGGATAATGATGGAGGTGCCACTGGGTAATACCAGAATGGCCAGCAACAATGGAAGGTTGGCTCATGTTTCCTTCCCACCGGTGGGCCCAAGGCACCCAAGGCCTATGCCTATGTCTTCCAGTGTTCCAGGTTTACCTTGCTCTACTGCTCATTGCTTCGTACCTGTCCCACCTCCAAGTTTCAATCCATTTTTCACTAAGCCTATTGCTTTTGCGCCTCCCCCGGTGCTTGGTCCTCCACCTCCACCATCACCTTATTTTGCTCATTTGCATTCTGGAAGAATGCCTTTTCCTGCATCCTTAAACAAAGAGCTCAAGTGATAACAAAAATGGAAAGAACAAAGTCAGGAGTGGAAAATAGCTTTAATTTACTCAATTACATGTTAATATTTGAAACTCCTTACCCTCCACAATCTGTTTGACACTTATGTGCCTTACAAAACTGGATATTCAATAAAGCTTGCAAAGTTTAAAACATTCTAATTTTTTAATGCCTCTCTGGGAGCCTAAACCTTGGATTAGTTTTTTTTTTTATTTTTAAAGCAATTAAAGCAGAAACATGCTAGTATTTTCCAAATGACAGTTGAATCTATGTCATTGTTTACTACTGATTGTTCTGCAGGGTGGTAGTGGAGAGAAGCAGCTGGGATCTCACTAGCCCATGTCTAGGGTGGGGAATTCCAATATACCCAAGATGAAGAGTGTTACTTAAAGCTTGATGAATAAATTAAGTTAAGATTCATAAAGTCAGGCTAAGTGTCCACATAATAGAGAAAAATACACACAAAAAATAAAAGGAGCAAGATTAAACTAAGGTCTGAGTATCATAGCCAACATTTCACAGTTAGTTAGAGGCAGAAGCAAACGGAATGGCCAGGAATTAAGAAGAAAAGGGAAAGACAAATGTGTTAGTTTTTCAGTGGTGTAACCAAAATTCCTGACAGGAACAACTTAAAAGTGGAAAAGTTTATTTTGAGCTCATGGTTTCAGGGGTTCAGTCCCTGGTTGACTGATTGCAGTGGTGTGGATCTGAGATGAGGCAGAGCATCATAGTGGAAGGGTGTGGTGAATTGAAGCTGCTCAGCTCATGGTAGTCTGGAGGGAGTGAGAGAGAGAAGGAGCAAGGAGCCAGGAACAAAACATCATGAAGGGCACCCCCCCAGTGACCTACTTCCTCCATCCATGTCCCACTTGCCTATATTTACAACCTAGTAATCCATTCAAATTATCAGGTAAATTAATCCACTGATGCAGTTATAGCTCTTATAATCTAATCATTTCACCAATAAAAATTCCTGCATTGCCTATCACAGGTGCTTTTGGGGTTCATCTCATATCTAAACCATAACATTCCACCCATGGTCCCCCAAAACTTATATCCACTTCACAATTAAAAATGCATTTAGTCCATCTCCAAGAATCACCATGGTCTCAACAGTTCCAACATTGCCCCAAAATTCAAGTCCGATGTCTCCTTTGAGAATCAAGGCAAAATCTTAGTTGTGAGCCCCTGTAAAAATCAAAGCAAATTACATGTATACAATATACAGTGGCATAGAATAATCATTTATATCACAGAAGTGAGGTATAGGGGCATATAAAGAAGGGATGGAACCAAAACAACAAAACAAGATCAAATCCCAGCTTGGCAAACAAGCCCTGTAGCTCCATGTGCAGAATCTGAGGCACATAGTGTTGAGATATGATCTTCAAAGGGCTTGGGCTTGCAGCCAATGTGGCCTCCCTCACTCTGGATCTGCTTACTTCCTGTAGCTTTCCTATGTAGATTTTCTAAGTTACTAGCATCTGTTAATTTTAGAGATCTCCACTGCATCTTTAGTTTAATTATCACAGGTACATATATTGCCCTCTCAGGCTTCCCACAGGGACTCTGGTAATGTCACACTTTTCTGGCTTCCTAGGCCTTCCTTCAAAATCTTATTGGAAGCCTTTGTGATGTCCTAACTCCAAATTCTGCATTCCTACTGAACCAGCACTGGCACCATACCAAAGTCTGTTGCAAGCTTAAGCAGTAGCTGGGCCTTCTTGGACCATGACTGCAGTGCCCACTCAGTACCTGGTCACACCTTAAAAAAATCATGAGGAAACAACTTCCTAGGCACCCTCATGAGGGGAAGGTACCACTATGGTCTCTTCTTAAATGGTTTTTCATTTAACACCATTGAACCTGCCATAGGTGTGGTGATACTGATTCCTGAGATGCACTCAAAGAATCTTTGCTATTCTTTTCTGTGAAAAACATTTATCTTCTCTTTAGTGGTGGTAATCACCTCAGCAACCATAAATTCCTTGGCCCCAATTTTACATGTGGTTCTTCTCTGAGCAAACTGCAACCTTTTCATATCTTTTTGCTCAGGTATCTGCTCCTGATTCTCACAATAAGCCTGGCTAAAAGCAGCTGGCAGTGCTCATCTCCCTGCCTAAATGTACCACCTGAATGCCTTGAAATTGCCTCTGCCAATTAATTAGTCCATCACTTTTAAATTCAGCCCTTCAGAAAGTCTCAGGACATGAACAAAATATAGACAAATTCTTTGACAGAATGTAATTTGTGTGGCCTCTAGTTCAATTGCCAGTGGCTTCCTCCTTCCCATATGATACTTCATGAGCACAAACTTTATTGTCCTCAACCCTATTTTCATTTTGGTCTTCTGAGTAAACACCAGGATAACTCATTAAGTTTTCTCAAAACATTCTAAGTCTTCTCCATGCTGCATTTCAAAACTTTTCCAAAAATTGTTCTGTAAACTAGCTCCACAAAAATGTCTGAACCACATGGACAAGTTAGTCACAGCAATGACCCCACATCTAAGTACTAACTTTTTCATTATTCAGCATCACATGGCTATGACCAAAATACCTGAAAAGAGCAAGTTGAGAGAGGACAAGTTTATTTGGGGCTCAGTTTCAGAGGTTCAACCCATGGATGCCCAACTCTGTTGCTCTTGGCTCTTAAGTGAGGCAGAACATCATGGTGGAAGGGCATGGTGGAGGAAAGTTGCTTACCTCATTGTAACCAGAGTGCACACAGAGAGGGAGGAGACAGGAGGATAAGGCATAATCTAGAAGGGCATGCCTCCAGTGCTCACCTCCTCTAGCCATACCCCTCTGGCCTATAGTTTTCACCAATTAGTTCATTCAAATCATTAATCTATCACATAGATTAATTCACTGATCAGATTGTAGCTCTCATAATCAAATCATTTCACCTCTAAACATTCCTGCATTGCCTAACATGAGCTTTTCAGAGAACACTTTATATCCAAATTATAGAAATGAGAAAGTCTTAGATCACTACTTCAACATGAAATAGTGTTTGTCTCCCAAATTTTCACTTTCGCCATGTTAATAGTATATATAGGGCCAACTTCATTAGAGTCTAGAGACAAAGTGGGAAAGGTTAGATAGATCTTTTCAACAATTTTGTGAACAAAGGTCTATTATTTTATGCTCTGAACTTTTAATTACAAACTAAAATATTTTGCTAATGTGGAATTATTTTCTCACATACTGCTGTTTGTAATCCTCATAATTTGCTACAGCATCTCATTACAATGCCAGATCTGAGAGATTATTAAATTGCCCAAATGGGAACATTCAAGTGACAAAAATATAGGCAAAACATTCAGGATGGAAGGTTGGCCATTTGACTACTGTATAATTTAATTCAGCATATAAAAAGTGCCTTAAAACATAGTACAACTGGATATGAACAACCAGTAAATCAGAAATGTTTCCAGAAGATGGTTCTTTTTTTAGTTGTAAATGAACACAATATCTTTATTTTATTTATTTTTATGTGGTGCTGAGCATTGAGCCCAGTGCCTCAGGCATGCGAGGCAAGTGCTCTACCATTAAGCCACAATCCCAGCCCCAGAAGATGGTTCTTAAATGAGCATTTTTTGTGTCCAGTGTTGATGGTATAGGCAATGTAATAGCTAGAATTTGACAAAAGATGCAGATCCAAAAGTCCTACCTTATTAGGAAAATCATTAATGCACATTTAGTGCCAATAATGGATTCTTTGCTAGTGTGACAAGAAGGACACATGAATTTCTAAAATTTCTTTTTTTCCGTTTGCTTCATAATGGGTCATTCTAAATGCACAGGTGGTGGTGCAAGACTTAGCAGGAACATCTGGCTAGAGCTTGATAGAATTCCTCTCACTCTGTGTATGTCCTGAAGCTGGCAGGATTCCATCAATTCACTGTAGTGAGTTGAGAAGAAGTATTCAGCAAATCATTTGACAGCTGCTCACTATGAGGTAGCTTAGTCCCAGCGTACCAAATACTTATTGAATTTTCAGCCTTAATGAACAGAGGAGTTGGGCATGCTTATAGTCATCAAAACTATCTTTTGAGCCAGATGTTAAGAGAGATTTTGACAAGAAATCAAAATGTTGTGTCAACGGTAGTACTGCATCTCCAAAGAGTTGCCAAAAGGTGTAGTGACAGCAGGACACAATCCTTTCCTTCTTAAAGGAAGTACCTCAGATAAGTGCTCAAAAAGACTGCCTACAATTACAGCAATCCATGACAAATTCACTATAAAAACAAAGTGCCACAAACACAATCTATCTCATTTTCAACCTTCTCATCTTCTCCTCCCTAACGCCCTGTGTATGTTTATTATTTTCTATATCATTGCTAAACACTGAACACCTATAGTAAGCAAAAAGGATAACTATTAAATTGAGTCATTGAAGTTTTATTTTTAACTCTGTTATTAGGTAAATGTATTTTCTTTAGTTTATTTGGAGCTTTACATCTATGTAATAGGTTTAAATGAATTCAAGTATTAAATAAGCTTAGGGTCCTACTGTCTAATGCAAGTGAAATGCAAAACTTTTTCATTCATGGTTTCTGGTATGGAAAAACTGTATTACTTTGCTATCACACATGCCAGTGTCCTCAATGACAGCGATTCATCTATTTTTAAGCAGATGATTGACCTTAAAATCATTATTTTTAAATTATTCTGGTGCAATTCAAACCAATATTAATCCTATACCAGGACATCTATTTTAGAAAGTGCTCATTCACTCAACAGTCTTGATTATATATGCTTTATTTTTATTCTCTGTGGCTTAAAGAGGTCCTTTATGCAAAAAGGAAAGATAAATGCCAACAAAGTATCTATTTCTTCTCATAATAAGGTGAATGCCTTAAGTATGTCCTGTTCTAAGTTATATTCATCATCACAAGAAGATTTATGTTATACTCTTTTTAATTTATAGTTCTCATCATATTGTTACAAGACTATAATATAAAATTTTAATGTCCTGTATATTCTGTAGAAGATAATAATAAATGGTACAACTTAGACCTTTTTTGTTGTTTTCTATATCCACTGTTTACAACTTTTGTATCTTGGGTAGAAAAAGGACACATGCATCCAATCAGAAAACAGAAAACTGAAAATTTTAAAATTTAAAGTTATTAAATTTTTAAATTTTATTTTCTTTCATAAACTAGAATGACATTGAAAACACATCTTGTTCTTCTGGTGTGCTTACAACAAAAGCATGAAGCCAAACCAAATAGTTTGTTTTCACTGGATATTAAGGTTGCAATCATAGTACTATCTTTATCTACTATAGAACAAGAAATTTATTATGTGGCTGTTACTAAATTAACTAGGTAACATATACATAAAGGAAGAGAAAGATACAATTCTATAACTTAAGTATAGAATTGTGCCATGAAAATGGCTTTGCAATATCAATTGTTACTAGAAGTTGTTGATTCTTTAACTGTAGGTCTATGTAGAATGACCCTATTTCAGATCAATAGGCTAAAGCCAAAAATAAACGACATTTTAAAAAGATAAAAATACACTATGTTGGGCTGGGCTTGTGGTTCAGTGGCAGAGTGCTTGCCTTGCACATGTGTGGTACTAGGTTTGATCCTCAGCATAACATAAAAATAAGTAAACAAAATAAAGATGTTATGTCTGTCTATAACTAAAAAATAAATATATATGTATATTAAAGAGAAACCACTATGTTATTTCATAGACTAATCCTGTAGCTCTCATAACATCTGATGTGTTTTCTTTATAATGAGCCAGACAGAGTAAAAGTCCCACAGAAAGAGAAATTGATAAGACTAAGTTAAAGAACCTATGTATTTTCTGTGGTGATATTTTTTTCTCCTTATAACAACCCAAATGTACAGCATTTATCAAATCAATTCTAGATTTGAGAAGTCACATAAATTGTAATTTATAACAGAATCATTTTATTCAGTTATTTAATTGATATATAAAAGCATAATATTATGTATACTAATGTTATGCCATGTGATATTTTGGTACTTGTATATAATGTTCAATGCTTAAATATGTTAAAATATATCTACTTCACCAAACATCTATCATTTATTCATGGAATACATTCAAAATCCTTCCATGCAGCTTTTTTGAGACAAAAAGCACACAATTGTTATCTATAGTCACCCAACTGTGCAATAACACACCAAAACTTCTTTTTCTTTTTGTCACTTAGTACACATTGATCAACCTTCCCTCATTCTTTCACCCTCTCTACACTTGGCAGCCTCTAGTAGCCACCTTTCCATTTTTAACTTCTATGAGATCAACTTGTTTACATTTCACATATGAGTATAATCATGCTGTACTTTTCTTTCATTTCCTGGCTTAATTCAGGCCATAATGATCTCCAGTGCTGTCCATGTCATCACAAAGACAGGATTTCCTTCTTTGTATGGCTGAACAGCATTCCATTGTTATAGGTATTAAATTTTATTTACCCACTTATTAGCTAAGAGGTGTTCAAGCTGTTTCCATTTTTTACTTCTCATGATTATTATTGCAATAAACATGTAAGTACAGATGTCTTTTCATTGTACTAATTTCTTTTCAATTGCACATATACCCAGTAGAGGGATTGCTAGATTATATACTAGTTCTATTTTTAATTTCTTGAGAAACCTGCATAATGTTTTCTGTAATGGATGTACTAATTTACATTCCCATCAAAAGCATGTGAGGATTCCCTTTTCTCCACATACTTTCTAGCACTTGTTTTTGTTTTCTTGAGTCTTTTTGATAATAGTCATGCTTCCTACTGAGGTGAGGTGATCTCAGTATAGTTTTATTTGCATTTCCCTGATGATTAGTGTGGTTCAACATTTTTTCATATATCTATTGGTCAGTTGAATTTCCTTTTTTCTGAGGGGGGATCAGGGATTGAACTCAGAGGCACTTAATCACTGAGCCACATTCCCAGCCCTTCCCCACATTTTATGTTTTATTTAGAGACAAGGTCTCGCTAAGTTGCTTAAAGCCTAAGTTGCTAAGGCTGGCTTTGAACTTGGGATACTCCTGCCTTAGCCTCCCAAGCTGCTGGGATTATAGGCATGTGCCACCGTGCCCGGCTATATTTTCTCTTTTGATAAATGTCTATTTAGATCTACTACTCATTTTTAATTGGTTTTTCTTTTTTGCTATTGAGTGTGTGGGATTTCTTATATATTCAGGATATTATTCCCTTGCCAGATTTATATTTTGTAAATATTTTCTCTTATTTTGTAGGTTGTCTCTTCTTGATTTTTCCTTTGCTGTGGAAAAACTTGTTAGTTTTTTATAACCCCATTTGTCTATTTTTATTTTTATTCTGTATGCTTTTGGAGCCTTCTCCAAAAAATTCTTGCCAACTCCAATGTTCACAAGTGTTTCCTCCATGCTTTTCTCTTGGAGATTCATTGTTTCAATTAAACATTTTAATACTACTGGGAATACCCAGGGGCTCTTTACACTGAGCTAGAGCCCCAACCTTTTTTATTTATTGTTACTATTTTTTGAGACAGGGTCTTATTAAGTTGCTTAGGGCCTCACTAAATTGCTGAAGCTGGCCTCAAACTTGTGATCCTCCTGCCTAACCCTCCTGAGTTGCGGGTATTATAGGCATGGGCCAATGCATTTTTATTAAGTACTTGAGAAGGTGCTACTATTGCTAAACATTGATTCAATATGTATACTTTTTCACCCGACTTTGTGAACTTCACTGATGCTCAGGAAATTTTCTTAGTACCTCAATGTCTCAGAGAAACCCAATGAAGAACTTATTTTCATAAAAATGACTTCACTATTGCTTAATATTCTATGGAGATAAACTGACTATATTTTTCTCAACTCTCAAATATCTTCCCCAGGTAAAACAACATAAAGGCAACATATTCATCAATCACATCATAAAGGACTTTGTACATACAATGCTATTCAATCTTATAATATACTGGAAAATATACCTTTATAATTGATTTCATCCAACGTTCTGAATTTAAAGTCTATAACTCAGAGGCAAAGCAACATCAGGAATATGGGGGTTGATGGATGGTGTTTGTGCATGTGCGAAAGAGAAAAACAGATGGAGAAAGACAGAAGATTAAAAATAGAAAGGGGCTGGGACACTGTCAGTTGAGAAGAGAGGAAATGCTTCAGAACAGGAAGCAGCTGCAAATTGGAAGTACTGTGAGAAAAATAATAAATTTTGATATGTGAGAATATAATCCAGAAAAGATAGAGTGGGGCAGTTTGGAAAAAAATGACATGGATTAAGTGTTTCGTGACAGAAAAGGCTATGTATAGGAGCCACACATTTGAGGAGATGAAGATGAGGTGATTAGAGAAACATTATCCTGCCTTCCTAAAAATGAATCTATCTCTGCTACTTCATTCCTTCCTATAAATATCATCTCTCCTGAGATAGCATCCTATCTCATATTTCTTATGTGAAACTGGAAGCACTTCTGGTTTAGGTTTCATTAATCCCCTAAATTGGCCTTGACGAGCAAACACATCATCATCAAGGTTAACTTCATTAGTGAGACAAGTATGCAATGAATTATACTCAAATAAAAACATTTTATCTTCAAATTCTCAAACATAAAAGGTCTTGAAGTTTTTATGGTCTTAATTTCACTTTTCTCCCCCTAGTAAAGCACACTGATCATTTTAAAATTTTACCTTTTTTTTTTTTTTTGGTACTGGGGATTGAACTCAAGGGTATTCGAACACTGAGCCACATCCTCAGCCCTATTTTGTGTTTTATGTAAAGACAGGGTCTCACTGAGTTGCTTAGCACCTCGCCATTGCTGAGGCTGGCTTTGAACTTGCCATTCTCCTGTCTCAGCCTCCCTAAGTGCTGGGATTACAGGCTTGAGCCACCACGCCCGGCTTTAAAATTTTACCTTTTACCCCTCCTACTAAATCATAATTTTTGGGGGCAGAGTTGCTGCTTTTATTTGACTACAATTCATTCAGAAACTAAGTGCTGTACTCTTTAGTCTAGGTTGAACATTTATACCTCTTTTAGGTACAAAAATCCCATATATTGCATTAATTCCCTTTGGTACTCAATAGGTAATTAGCAATGCACTCTAAAATGTAGTAAGAAGATATTTAATGCACTAAATAAAAGGTTGATCATATATAAACAGAACATTTTTTAAAACATGGTGTCATTTTTAAAATACCTTTGTTTTGTTTATTTATTTATATGTGGTGCTGGGGATTAAAACCAGTGCCTCATGAATGCTAGGCAAGCACTCTGCCACTGAGCCACAACCCAGCCCACTAAACAGAACATTTTTAAAAATTCTTTTATTAGTTATCAGTCACATTTGAAGAAAAATAGTCAAGTGTAAATTAAAGTTTCACAGTTACAAAAAATTCCTATGAAATAGTCTAAAGATAATCAGTAAAATCTTGGATAATTCATCGCTACAGAATGAAATTGTTTAAAAATATTACTTGGTCATTAAAAAAGGATGACTTTTTGACTTTTGCCAGTAAATATATGGATCTGGAGACTATTATGCTACACACAAAAAGCCAATTCTGAAAACCCAAAAGTCAAATATTCTTTCTGATAAGTGGATGTTATCCCACAAGAATTGAGGAGGGGAAGAATATTTCAGTGGATTAGACAAAGGAGAATAAAGGAGAGGGGAGTAGTAATAGGAAAGACAGTAGAATGAATCAGACGTAACATTCCCTTGTACATATAGGAATACACCATAGTGAATCTCCATGTCATGTACAACCACATGACTGGGATCCTTATTAGAATGAGATGTACTCTGTGTTTGTATAAATATGTCAAAATATACTCTACTGCCGTGTATAAATAAAATAACTAATAAATATATCTCTTCAAAGTTTATATGAGCTATTGATGCTTTAGTGCTTGCATTTTACCAAACTAATTTTAATCCATATATATGCAATGTATCTAGAGAAATGTTGAACTATTTTTAATATGAAATTAATAAATTTGAAAATCCTTATAGAAAAGGGATTAAAAGATATAAAATATAATTTGTCAAATAAGTAACAAAAATGACCAATAAACATACAAAATAACAAATTAAAAATGAAAATTAAAGTGAGAAATCCAATTTCTCATCTATTAAAATGGCAAAGGTTTTTCTATGAAATTATATTAATTGTCAGAGTGTATTTGGGCAAATGGGTGCTCTCACATGTTATCTGTGGGGGTGTAGAAAACAGAACACTTACTGAGAGCAAGTTGATTTTTAAACAAAGACTTTAAAATTATGGTGATATTGGATGCGCCACTTACTGAGTTTAGCCTTAGAAAATCATCATGGATTTGACAAAAGATTTCACTATAATATGCCAATCTTAGCTTATTATAAGAGCAAAAAAATTAGAACTAAACTAAATGCTTCAAAACAGACAATTGTCTAGTTAAAATTGTGGCACACCAAAATGATAGAATATACAATGCCACCATCAGCATAATAGCACTTACAATTTTAAAAGTGAGAACCTTTTTACATGCATATTAAGTGAAGAAATATGTTGCAAAAGGCTATGACAATATGAGCCAGTTTTTTGGATTATTTATGTTTAAAACTTTGTAGTAACTATTTTTACTTTTATCATTAAAGATAAAAGTTATGATAAAAAGGAGATTGTATATGATTTTTGTTTTAGCCAGTAGTTTCTGTGACCAAAAGATAGGATAAGAATAATTAGAGGAGGAAAAGTTCATTTTGGGGCTCATGGTTTCAGAGATCTCCATCCATAGATGGCTGAATCTGTTCTTCCAGGCCTGGGGTAAGGTGAAGCATCATGGAGGAAGGGTGTGGCAGAAGAAAGCATCAGGGGACCCACCTCCTCTAGTCATATCCTATCTGCCCTCAGTTACCAATTAATCTTTATCAGGAGATTAATGGACTGATTAGGTTAAGACTCTCATAACCCAATCATTTAACCTCTAAACTTTCTTGCATTATCTCACACATGAGCTTTTGGGGGATACCTCATATCTAAACCAAAACAATTTCTAAGGTATTTTTCAGATTTACAATTCAATAATTTGAAATAGAAGCTATTACATGACATTATAGAAACATACTGATATAGATATTTTGTACTTATAGTTATAAATAACTTAGCACCTAGAGAGTGAAAATGAAAAAAATCAAGTATGTTGGGAGTAGTTAGCAGAAGTTTACTTTAAGGAGTTTAAGCAAGATAAACTCAGGAGCAACATGCCACTGCAAAATTCTCTTTCTTGGTTTTGACAAAATGAGGACCTATGTTAGTGGTGATAGCTAAGACTTGATATTTGAATGTGCACTTGTTTTCATGAAACAAAGCATCAGTGGTTTAGGACTGGCCGGGAAAGGTCAAATCCAGATGGGTCAATTGAAGCAGCATGGTACAGTTTCGTTTGAAAACCTTTCCATGTACTCTTCTTTTTATCTTCAAAGTTCTCAATTTTCCATTGAACTATAATGATGCTATTTTTAATGCTTGCAGCCTAGAACATCACATGTTAACTGTAGTCAGAAAAATGTCAGAAGCATGTAGATGAATCATGTTTCTGATCTAGTTAGGAACAGCGGTGCAACAATTACCACAATATGTGACTCAATATCTTTCTCCCTTTCCATCATTTCTTGTTGAATGTAAGTAATTTATAAATAATGGGTTGAGACAAAAAATGACTTAAGTAATTTAAAACTACATGTAACCTAACCTGAACAGTGTAACTCTGAGAATCAATTATTTTCTACAACTCATTATGATGCTTACACTTTTCAATGACTCTTAAAGGCAGTCCCATAAACAATAGGGTTTGTACAATAAGTGCCGTAAGCAAGGGTGCCTCCCAAAGGTGTACAAATGAGGATTAAAATTCTATGTATAATATGCTTACTAAGCAGTATACCTGAGAAAGGGCAACTTTTTCTAATTTGTCTCCAACAGTGAGTGCCTTTATCTAATTTGTCCACAGAAACAGCAAATATTAGTTTTAGCCCAGGTTAGTAACCAATGAGTCCAAACACCTTCATATCCGATAAGACTGGAAAATTGTTAAAAAGTATGATCCTAAAGAAACTACATTTTCAATGTAGACTGAATTACAAAATAATTGCCTTTCAATATAGCCATCAAATGATCAAAGATCAGCTGGCTCTAAACTGTAAATTACCTGCTAGAAAGCTGCCATTAGACATGGAAAATGGTTTCATATGAAAAAGTAAATTAAAAATAAGATTGACAAGAGGCAGTTGCTTTAATAGTATTTCTACAAAGAAAAAAAGTCCCAAGAAACATCTCTCCTGCACCTGTAAAACAAACAATTTTAATGAGAAAATATAGAAAAATAGTTAGATCCCTCAAACCCAAGCACCAGGGTTTAGTATTTCAAATATATTTTGGAATATTGTTGCTATGACTTACACTATTAAAATATTAAAAGTAACAACACTGAAATTCACAATAAACATTCAATATAATAAGCCCACAGATAGAAACTAAGTATGGAGCTGTATGAAATCTACCCTTTAAAGTATGTTGAATATCAAGCATAAATATATTAACGAGGCACTTTACATGAGCAAAATAATTTTGCTTCCTGAATACACTTAATATGCTGTGGATTTTTTCTGTATTTATTTTCTCTCTCTCTCTTTTTTTAAGCACCAGAGTCCTTTAATGGAAATTCATCATACAAGTCAGCTGTATTCACATTTCTAGTGAAGAAGCTTATTTAACAATTTCTTAGAAGATGTCTCTTGGGTTTAGCTGTAGTCAGGAAATGATGTATAATTAGCACTTTTATGTGGCATTAACAAACAATCTTGTTAGTTCATTACTTTTTAATATTTGCAACAGTCTTCGAAAGCAGATTAACAGCAACTGTAATTTCCATATGCAAGATTTGGTAACTATAAAAGCTCAGAAAATGTTCATTTTAATCAAAACCAAGCTATAATACTGCATTTTCAATTTATTTTCTCCTCACATTCTTTGTAATCTACTCACTTAATAGAGATTTTGTCAAATTTTCATTGTAATAAATGAAGTCATATTTTATTTTGGCCTATTTGGTTCACTAATTAAATGAACCAAAAATTAATGAATGTTTTGTCACTGATGCATCTGGTAAATAAATATCCACAATTTCTTCTATTTTTTTTTTTTTTGGTACTTGAGATTGAACTCAGGGGTACAACCACTGAGCCACATTCCCAGCCATATTTTGTGTTTTATGTAGAGACAGGGTCTCACTGAGTTGCTTAGCACCTCGCCATTGCTGAGGCTGGCTTTGAACTCGCGATTCTCCTGTCTCAGCCTCCCTAAGTGCTGGGATTACAGGCTTGAGCCACCGTGCCTGGCTCAATTTCTTCTATTTTTGAAGATAATGGAAGAATTATAGATTTTAAAAAAATCTGTTAAAGTTAACATCAATTCAGAATTCCTGACTTTTTGAGGAAGCTATAGTGAAAGATAATAGTTACAATTATGGGAAACAGCTTCATAAACAAACTTAGTTATTAAATTCACACAATATCCGAATGTTTTCCTAGACAAAGCTGTCCAGATGCTACTTGGGTTGTATTTTCTACAGATACTTGCTCCATATTACAGGAATTCTCAGTCTGTTTTAGGCATATTGTATAAATCTGGTTGTACACATGGGTGGATTTGAAGACCAGAGGAAATACAAGTGGGAATACAGTCTTGTGAAAAGAAAAAGAACAGCACAAAGTAAGGTAGGAAAGGTATACAGAAACAGACTATAAAAGACTTTTGCGGCCATTCAGATTTTCAGGGATTTCATCTTAATCACAATTTCAAAAGGATAGTTGGAGAAACAGCCCTCACTTGTTTGATTATTTAGAGCCAGGAATGAGTGATGTCTCTATGCATACATGATGAAATTTTATAATGGTATCAGCTCCTTTTCCAGGTCTCCATATACAGCCCACAGTAACTTTAGCACACAATGCTGTCCTAAAAGCTACTTCTTGTACCTAGATATTCTCTACCATTCAAAAGAAACTAATTAATTTTATTTGATACACAGAACCACTTATATTCTTAAAAGTGGATACACTTGTATATTCTTTACATTTCTATAAATACTAAGAGCAGTCATTTGATACATTTAATTATTTCCTTCTGAAATAAAAAGCTAAAAACATAAAAGAAAAACTATATACTAAAAATCTAAGGAAACATTGGACTCAGAATTAAGCATCCCTAGTGTCTACACAATTATATCCATCCATTCCACCTCTACTAGATTGCTTGGCTACCAACTCACTGTCTTGAATTCATTAATAATTTGTGAACCTAAAGAACATTTAATTTCAAGATAATAAAATGTTAAGTTTTTTTCTTGCTCTACTTCAGATACTTGATTCTTCGAAATTAGACACAGAGGTGACCTAATAGTTACCTCATTAAAGTTCCCTTTGTTGATTCAAGCACTTTATTAAAATATCTGCCTCTTGAAAAATATTTACATCAAGATAGTAAAACATATTTTTATCCTTGTGTCAAGTTAAGGCATGACATTTTAAATATTTTTTGAAAGTCATTGATAAAAAGAAATATAGAGTTGATTCAATGCAGTCCTAAAGCATTCCACTGGAGACCTTTCTCAGTCAATCAGTATTGAAAGTATCTGGCCATTTATTCAGCTATGAAAGCAATCCAGTGTACCATAAGGTATTTTCCTCAGAAGTGTGTCATGAAATATTTTGTTCAAAGACTTTTAGTATTCATACTATGAATATGACATTTCCCCTTTAAATAGATCACATTTATATTCTCACTGAAAATAATGATTAATATCATCTAGAAGGTAAGCACAAGCCTTCATTTTTCTATAATTACCTTCTTAAGCTATGTACTTACCTGCATACTCTAGAGGAAAGGAAAGTGCATATATTGGAAGTGCAATATTAATTGACGAGTTCTTATCTGAGCAGTGAATAGGCATAAACATAGAATGTTAGGTACTTAGAAATAGATTTGTCCAGATAAATTCTGTTGTATTTGAAGAATGTGGTATTCACACAGATCAAGAATTCTAGTTCACATTCTAACACCCCTTTACCTGGAATGACTATAGAGAAGAGAAGTGGTAAGGGATCATATGGTACCAACACAGACACTGTCACCAACTACTGAATCAGAAGCTACAGAAGATTGCAGGTTTTCAATTTAAATGTTTCTTTCTCTGAGCCACACAAAAATTGTTTTCTATGTTTAATTAGGATATATGCTTTTCTGAATATATTAAAAATCTGTTGTAATTTCTTATAAATTTTACCTGCCTCCACATTGTCCAAAGGGTTGTTTCAGAGTATATGAACATCCTCACCCCAGGACTATGGATTTATTATAATCAGTAGCTGATCAATTAATCTCAGAATTTCAGAAATTGCTGATTAAACCATCTTGAAGGACAAAAGTACAATTTCTTATAGCTGAACACAAAAAGGTTTTTAAAATGTTATATCTTTCTTTTTTAAATGAATTATAATAATTCTTATGCCATAAAATTAATCTTCTAACCTGTATAATTGTATTTTACATTTAACAAAACTGTGCAACTATCACTACTAATCCCATATTTGTTTCCAAAATAACCTCATACTTATTTGCACCCTCCAACTGTCATTTCTGAAAGCAAAAATAACTGAAATGGGAAACAGACCTCAATGCATCAACAAGCTTTCTTTATTAAGCAGCGGAATGGAATATTTTGGGGAGAGAAAATGGTGATTGATTACAGGAGACGTCTAATTTTTATAGGATTTGTGTGAGATTTGATTCATAGGTTTGAGTGAGCTTTGATTCCCAACAAATGAGATTTGAATCATTTGTAAAACGTGGTAATTGGGCAGTCAGAAGGAACAGTTGTGCAAGTTCAAATCCCAAATCAGGAAACAGTTGTAAAAATTCAAAACCTATTGTTGTCATGAGAGGACAAATGAATGTCCAGATCCCAGAGCTCATTGTTTGCTCCCTGCCTCACCCCGGTTACACTGTCCTCCTTTCCCCCTAGAGGTTGTTCCCTTTTTTTCTTGGGGGCTGTTATTTTCCACATCCTTTAATTTCTTTTTGCATCAATTATGAAAAATTATAGAGTACAATATGGGAGGGAAGAAGCAAAAATAACTAGGATACACATATAGTAAACGGTGTAAGATAATAAAACATAGATATAAAAGAGGATGGCAACTGATTCTAATATAGGTAGCCAGAAAATAATTCATGGAAATGACTTATGTCTGAACAGAACATTAAAATATTGGTAAAATTACACCAGATGGAGACAAACATTTACTAATATAAAAATCACGTGGAATTTACCATTAGATAGTTTTGAGTTCAAATTCCAGCTCTTTCATTTACAAACTTTGTGACTTTATACACTATCTTAAATCTCTGAGAGTCTGAACATAGTACTTTGTAAAAATATTATTGCTTATATTAACGACATTTGTAAATATTGTAAAAAATTATATAGATTGCTAATGCAATTCTTGGCACATACAGCTAGCTGTATATAGTGAAACTGAAGTTTTGAAATGAGACTAGATTTACTGCTTCACCAATTTCCTCTGGGTTCTTGTCTCGCAAATTTTGAAGAATAAAATCTAAGGACAATCACAGAAGGGAAGAGAAAACAGAGCAGGATTTATTTAAGTCAGAAGACATAGAATGCCCCCCATGAAGGAGGGGCACTGAGAGCAGGAAAACGCATTTTAGTGTGCCAGCTTAGGAGTTTATGTATGGTTCTGGGCAAAGCATGGAGCAAAATCTATGTGAAATAGCTATTGAAAAGGCATACTGACTACCTTCTGAGTTCACTTCCATCCTCTCTTCAGTAACCCATCCTCCTTCCTGTAACTTCCATCTGGGTTCACCCCTACCTTCGTTTCCTACCTCAGAGACAAAGGAGTTGGCTGGAGGCATTCCCACAGGTGAGCCTCAAGGTGCTTTACATTTAAAATAGACTTTTACGGTGCTCATTAACATGTCTACCAGTTAACCCCCAGGTGTAGTTGAATGGGGTCCATTATCCTGACTGCCTGGTCATTTTACTATACATTATAATTTATCTTCATTCAATAGAGTGGTAGTTAATAAAAATACTTTATTCTCTTCTAGAAAAAATATGACCTAAATTGCTATATATCAAAATGGTATAAAAACACCACTATCTAACCATTTTAGTTATTGTTTTGTTTAACTAGTCCTGTTCATTTTAGTCTGGTAAATGTCTGACAACTGGGTCTGGGTTTGGCAGAGGAGGGAGAAAACCTTGATAAGTAACTTTTGACAGTTCCTCTGGGCACAAATGCTTTCACTGGAGCTTATTTCAAACTACTGTTTAACGAATAGATCATATATTTCCCACAATTTTAAAAACATCAGCTTTTTTTTTTTGGTATCAAGGATTGAACTCAGGGGTACTCAATCACTGAGCCACATCTCCAGCCCTATTTTGTGTTTTATGTAGAGACAGGGTCTCACTGAGTTGCTTAGCACCTCACCATTACTGAGGTTGGCTTTGAACTCGTGATTCTCCTGTCTCAGCCTCCCAAAGTGTCGGGATTACAGGTGTGTGCCACCGTGCCTGGCAAAATATTGGCTCTTTTGAGTCAAACCATTGTGATCTGCTCCAGCACACCACTACTCATAGTGCTTAAACCACCAATATCTTCGCTGTCAACAAATTGGAAAACTAGCTTTTAAATGGGTTATTTTATGTCAAAATCCTTGATGGGTTATTGTATAGGACTTTAATAACATTTAATAATATCTCAAAAAATTATTAGTGTTACTGCATGTTCTAAGAGCACATCATTTATATCATTAAAATAAATAAATACAGCATTCTGCTTTTTTAATTTTATTTTCTACTTCATCTTCAGAAGAGATAAGATACAGTTAATGAGCTTGCCTCAGAACTAGTCTGATTAAACTGAGTCACAGTATTAGCTCTGGATGATTCAGTATAGTGGTTCCGAACCGTTTGGTCTGATTAAAAACATACTACATTTCCTACTGTGGATCTCTAAACTATTCAAAGTATCACTGATACAAATTAAGCAGCAATATTGACATTTGGAGAGAGAAAATGATTAGTCCAACATCTCATAGACAAGTCAATGGCAAAACTGGTATAAAACCAAAACTGATTATCCTTTCACATCTTTCCCATACATGGTTGTTTGACAGCTTATGGTTTACATACCTGAAGAAATATGAAAAAAATAAAAGTGATTTCAAGTCAATTAAAATAATGCTTCATTTAAATATTTATTTTTACTCTTTCTTTTTTCTTTTAACTGATTTATTTTCTAGCTTTTAATATGGTGTATTTCAGTTCATTTTTGCATAGTTATGGTTGTTACTGTAAGCTAGGTCCTTGTCCCTGGATGCCTATTCATGCCAATTTAATAATAAGGACATGGGTTTGAGAAAAAGGAAAAAGAAGGTTTATTGTTTTGCTAGCAAAAGAGAAACAAACACAAGAGCCTGCTGTCCCTGAGGCTGTGGTTCCGCCCATCAGGGAAAACACAAAGCTTCTAAAGAAACTCTTCAAGGGTTGCATTCCAGGTGTGCTCTGGTAGGGGGTCCCAGGGCACCCTGATGGTGTGTTAAGATTCACTTATTAATTTGAGAGATAGTCACATCCTAGATCCTCTGGCAGACATCTCCTTCTAGTGGTGGGTGTGTTCAAGGGCAATTACCTAGGGAAAGAAAAGATAATACTGTGTTACTAATCTTGTTAGGGTGGGGGAGAAGGGAGAGGAAAGAAAAAAAAATGTCCTTTTAAAAATAAGCCTCAGAGAAATAATGGCTATATTCAAACGGTGAAGTGGACCACTGTTACATGGTGAGGGGACGCTTGTATTGATTCATTTAGAGACTGGGGTATGGTTAGGATAGAAAGCATTTTACAATCAATATTGAGCAATTCATGTGGTTCTTCTTGAGTGTACTTTCTGATTCTGTACTTTTCTCTAAAACCTGGAAGACTGGACTGTTTTCACAACTGTAGTTTCTAGGCATTCTGTAAAGTTAGTTTCATGAAAGAGATAATTATAGAAATGCTCTTGAGCCCCAATCCAAATGCAAGTTTTGTTTTTAAATAAGGGACAGATATACTGAACCATTCCTTTATTTTATGCTGTACAAAATTTTTATCACATTAAGGAAGTCACATAGTAAATATAAAAAAATTCACTATAAGTCTATGTTTCTTTGCTCTGAGTAGATATCAGCAGTAAGGTTTTCCACTTTGTTTCTGTTTTTCTATTTCTGTGCAGTTTATTTTGACTCTTTTTCTCTTTGTTTTTAAGTGGCATGTGCACACAATTTTTGTGTATGCAATTTGAGATGAAGAAATTTTTCTAGTTTTTAATTATCAATTTCAACATCTTTTATAATTTCCTCCCAATGTATATGAAATTTTGGAGTGTCAGAAATCTATTTTATATATCTGAAATACTACAGGAAAACTAAGTCATTCTGATATTTTTGCTCAAAATAATTACAATTTACAATGACAAAATGAAAGGGGAGAGTTGAGGAAAAAAGAGGAAAATGCCTAACTGGTGTGCAAGATACTATGGTTAAGCACAAATGTTTATGAGCTTCCCAACCTAGACAGTTATTTACTTTGCAAATGCCCATAAATTATAAACCCCAGTTGATAGTCAACTAGGTGTCCAAATATTTCTATAGAGGCTGTTTATAGGTTGTCTGTATTATGAGTGGTTGAAGGCCTATGTCAAATCTACTATTAAACATTTTGATTCACTTTTGATGTAGGTCTATTGTTCAGAAAAGGTAATATCAATCTTTGTCCTAAGTGCAGTTACTAGTATCTTCCACATGAAGAGGAGGTTCAGTAGTATAAAACAACAACAAAAACAACAGTATTAGTGGCAACAAAGATAAAACATATCATTTAGGTAGCCCTCATCATCTCCTAGGTACTGGTCTAGGCACTTTACATACATTAACTCTTAATCTTCGCAAAATGTTTATGAGAGAGAATCTACCTCACAAGTGAGAAAACTGAAAAGGGGAGGTTAGAAAACCTAACCAATATCCTATAAATATTGAATGTTAGAATTGGAATTTTACATAGTGTAGCTCTAAAATTAGTTAATTAAATCATTCTATAGTGAATTCATGATTGTTTAATAAAACAGTCATAATATCTAATTTCATTGAAAAATATGTCTTATAAACGACCTCAAATTAAGCCAACAGCATTCCATCAAATAATACTCGGAAATAATTCACATTTTATATAAGGAAGACAGTGTCTATGGCATAATGCCTACTATCATCCTGATGCTGCTATACTTGATTCCATGGCAAATGGATACTGCATGAAAGCCATCTGGATTTTCTGACCTCAAGGACACTGTTCTCACTGCATTCTACGAGAATTGTCCCTCCTGGAGTTGTGTACTATGTATGCAAAAGCAAGGACATGTAGACTACATGTACCATAAATACTTTTTGGAAACCCAGAATTAAGTGTTTTGCTACTTTTTAAATATTTTATTTGCACATAATTCATGTGTTTATGAATATGCCTAATGCAATTTGTGGTGTTTTCTTCTCCCTAAGAAGACTCCTCAAGAGACGCAGTTAAGAAGGCATGTCATGAATATGAAGAATAGGTTTTAGTTTTACTTTGACTCTAGGTTGGTTAATAGTTCAGGTTTTAGAGTTAGACTGATCTGGGTTCACATCTTTTGTATTGTAATTATTATATATTATGCACTGATCATGTCCATCCACCTTTCTTTTACTCTCTCTGTCTTCTCTGCCATCTCGGTCTACAACTTAATGGCTGACATAGGGCAAGTTGCTGACTCTCAATTTCATCATCTGTAAATTGGAATATGAATGATTATAATTAGTAAGATAATGTATTTAAAGTTCTCGGCACACTTCCAAGTATACATAGGTGCTCATTAAGGACTAGAAAATTATAATCTATGAATTATTCTGGAACTTGTCTTTCTCACTAAATGTTTTATTGGTTAATCATGCTTCACAGATCACTAGCTCATTCATTTTCACAATTTTAAATAGCAGAACATTTCAAAGTATGACTATCATTTGTAGTTTTTGCTACAATAAAATACTCCAATGTAAATTCTTTTTTTTTTTTGCACTGGAGATTGAATTCAGGGGCACTTGACCACTGAGCCACATCCCCAGCCATATTTTGTGTTTTTATGTAGATACAGGGTCTCACTGAGTTGTTTAGCACCTCGCCATTGCTGAGGCTGGCTTTGGACTTGTGATCCTCCTGTCTCAGCCTCCCTAAATGCTGGGATTACAGGCTTGCGCCACCGCGCCCGGCTCATAAATTCTTACATATATGTATTTGAACAGAAAATTACTTCTAAATGAGTCTTTAAGAATTAAAGTAATATTTAGTTGTTTGAATTTTTACTACACCAAGTCCAGTGAACACTGATCAGACTTATATTGTAGTTTTGATAAGTTAATAATTACAGACATTTTTAGAAGCACCGACAACTTTGCTCAGATAAAATAATGTTGGGAAATACTTTTCATCTGTCAAAGGCAGTAAAAAAGCGATTTATCATAAACATAAAGAAGAGTGCCTGTTTGATGATAAAAAAGCATTTGATGGAAATCCTGATTTTTTATAAAAATTAAGGTGACTATTCATACGAAATTAATATTGTCAATAGAAATGTCCTAAAATCCCCAGTAGCTATTCCCCTATTACATGTGTACAAATGGAGACTTTTCCCCCCATTCCTTTTGTTATGTTTTGTTTTGTCTTTATATAAACACTTTTTGAGTAAAGCAAGCATTACCAAAGTGTCAGTGTCTATGACAGCTGCAAAGGGAATCTAATTTCCTACAGCCATTTTTCTCCCTGGGATGTAATTTACACTATAATATTCACTGCAAGCTCCAGCTCCTGTTCTAGTTGCAGAATTAACACTCTGGTCCTCCAATCGTTGCTGGTCTTTTTCTTTCTTGGCCCATATCTGCCACTCCTGCCTCATCAGCCCCATCTGTTGGAAAATAGTGGCCTTACTAAGAAAGTGTGTGATATTAAGTCACCACCTTCCATGAATCATCTGCTTACTTTCCTTTATGAAGTTCTCCAATAATTCTGCATGTTTTACTGTTCACAAAAATTAACTTACTCACAGCTAGGCACAAATTTCTGTATTTAAGCAAATTTTATTTACTAATTTACTAAGCAATTTTTTAAATGAGACAGAAGTAAAAACCCTGATAGGTCTAAAGCCTTCTCTGTGGCTTTTTTTCCCTTTTCTTCCTGCATTCTTTTTTTTTTAGTACTTCAAAACAACAAAGAGAAAATAAAGCTTTCTAGGAAAAAGACTTATATGTTAGGTATCTGATATCATTACCAATGATCTCATCACACCCTTTACCATCTTTGTTAAAAAAAAAAACAAAAACTGCCATGCTTAAAAAGTTCAGTGACATTTGGCCAATACTACAAAGATAACTTTTGTTAAAAATTATTCAGAATCTGTTATTATGTTTAAAATTTATTCCCTTCTAATATATATATATTTGACAATAAGTATTTTTGTTTGTACTGTTTTAACTGTAACCCAGAATTTGATATTTAATAATTTGAACATTATGTTCAATTTATTCTCCAATTTCATTATACTATTTTGAAACAGATTATTGTTACATTTTTAAACTTTCAAATAAATGGAGAATAAGCAAGGCATATTTTTATTAATGATGTCTAGCATAGTTGTATTGTGGTAAGAAAACATAATTTGCATTATGGCAATCCTTAAAATGTGTTGAGATGCAAAATATATTGAAACTTGCTTTATGCCCAGCAGATGGCCAGCCTTTATAAATATATTTTTTCTATTCTTGAAAAAAGCATGCATTCTGTACTTCTTGGGTGCTGTGCCATATCTATTTGAATTGATTGAAACCTTGTTAATCATGTTCATTATATCTTACTCATTTTTGTCTACATAGTGTCTTGGTATTCTCTTACTCTATTACTTACTTTATCAATTATATCATTTGCTAAAGTTGTACCTGTGGTGGTAGATTTCTCTATTACTTTTGTGCTTCTGTCAATTTTCAGTATTTTTCAAGTTAGATTATTAAATTCATAGAAACATATAATTATTTCTTGATGACCAGAATCATTTTAAAATTGTTTTAAAGTGATTTAAGGTTTAATCTGTCTGATATTATAACAGAACTAGCTTTTTGATTTGTGTTTTCCTGCTGTTTTTCCATTATTTATTTTCAGCTTTTCTTTCTCCTTATGTTTTGATATGGTAATATATAATTTAAAAAATTGGTATAATAATCTATTTTATATGGGTCAGCAATTCTTTTTTAAAATTAATTTCTTGTGTATGTATATAATGGTGAGATTCACTTTGGTGTATTCCTATATGCACAAAGGAAAGTTATGTCAGATTCATTCCACTGTCTTTCCTATTCCCATACTCCTCCTTCCCTTCATTCCTTTATCTAATCCACTAAACTTCTGTTCCCTTCATTATTCTGCATTAGTATCCACAGATCAGAGAAAATATTCAACCTTTGGTTTTTAGGGATTG
>PVHX01024150.1:0-24523 GCA_004024805.1 Geosciurus inauris
AAGACAGCCTTTACTATTTCTCATACTGCATATCTATTGAACATGATTTCTTTCCTATATTGTTTATCTGAAAAACTGTTTTGCCTTCTTGTGTGTAAGAAGTTCTATTTTTCTTCTTTGAATTTTTTTTTTTAAACTGGGGATTGAACCAGGGGCACTTAACCACTGAGCCACATCTCCAGTCCTTTTTTTATATTTTATTTAGAGACAGGGTCTCACGAGTTGCTTAGGGCCCTCGCTAAATTGCTGAGTCTGACTTTGAACTGGTGATCCTCCTACCTTAGCCTCCCAAACAGCTGGGATTACAGGTGTGTGCTACCATGCCCGACTCTTTCAATATTTTTTCTTTCACTCTTTGTCACACAATTTACATCTTTCCAACAATAAATTTGCTTCATCCTTTTTTTAAATCTTGTGTGTGTATATATATATACATATATACACATATATATATCGTTTTTTATTTCTTTCCTGCCTCTGAGATTTTCTCTTAATCATTGTTTTAGAGCAATTTGATTATGGTGTGCTATCACCTAGTTTTCTTTCTTTCTTTCTTTTCTTTTCTTTTTCCTGGTGCTGGGAATCAAACCCAGAGTCTCTTGCTTGCTAAGCACCTGAGCTACATACATTCCAATCCCAGGCTTAGTTTTGTGGTGGTTGTTCATTTTTTTATACTTGGGGTTCATGGGTTATACTTGGATCTGTGGGGTTATATTTTTCATCAAATTTAAAAATTTTTGTCCACGATTTCATATCCCCCTTTATAGTGGCTCCAAGTACACATGCCATTATGGTTTGGATGTGAGGTGTCCCCCAAAAGCTCACATGTGAGACAGTGCAAGAAGGTTCAGAGGAGAAATGATGGGGTTGTGAGACTCTTAACTCAATCAGTGATTTAATCCCCTGATAGGGATTAACTGAGTGGTAACTGAAGTGGTAGGGTGTGGCTGGAGGAGATGGGCATTGGGGGCGTGTTTGGGTATATATTTGTATCCCGCAAGTGGACTCTCTCTGCTTTCTGATCACCACGTAATCCGCTTCCCTCTGCCACGTTGTTCCTGTCTCACCTGGAGCCCTGAGGAATGGAGCTGGCTGTCTATGGATTGAGACCTCTGAAACTGTGAGCCCTCAAACTGTTCCTCCTTTAAAATTATTCTGGTCAGATCTTTCAGTCACAGCGGTGAAATAACTGACTAAAACACATGCACCTGGCCTCTTGAAGCTGTTTTACACTTCAGTGATGTTCTGTTCCTCATCAACTAGGATACGGTGTTTGGGTACAGTCCCGGTGCCTTTACTGACAGACTCTACCCATTTCCAAAGTCACTGAGGTCGGTACCTTTCCCTCTCCCTCAAAGCCCCTGGCATCCCTTTCCAACTCTCCCCTCCCTAATCCTCCAACCATCAATAATCTGTTTGGCATCTTTACAGTTTTGCCTTCTCACTTAGAAATATGCATTTAGGCCAGACTCAGAAAGACAAGTATTGCGTGTTTTCTTTCATACGTGGAATCCAGGGGGAGAAAAATGATGACCTGTAAGTAGAAGGGAGACCATTAGAGAAGAGGGACAGGGGCAGGGGAAGGGGAAGAGGGGTTATGGATATTTTTAAAATATTATATATGCATATACAAATACGCCACAATGAAACCCATTACTCTGTATAATTTAATATGCACTAATAAAAAAGAAATACACATTTAAGTTTCCTTCAGATTTTTGTGTGGCTTGATGGCTCATTCCTTTTTACCACCAAGTCCAAAATATGTTTATCCATGCATCCAGCAAAATATCCTGATTGCTTCCAGTTCTTAGTAACTAATAATAAAACTGCAATCAACATTTACATGCAAGATTTCCATGCCATAAGGAAACCTTGAAATCCTCCTAGACACTACAGCTCAGAGATGATGGAAACTTGACAACATGTACCCAAATTGACACACTCCTAAAGGGGTACATGCCATTATAGTTACAATTGGAGAAACTGAAAGACACTTGACAGTACTCTCAGTATTAAGAGAAATTCAATCGATCAAGCAATGGCTCTGGGGAGATGCTCAATGGGCTTTCTGAAACCCACCTGTCCTGTGGTAGCAAATCTGTGCCATGACACTGACCTCCTGGTGCAATACTGAGACAACCTGCTTTTGAAATGGTTGAAAATGCTTTTCTTTTACATTTTTCATTATTTTTGCTTTACAAGTAATACATATTCATTATGAATATGTAAGTCTAGAGAAGCAAATAATACCAACAACAACCTGTAATCCTACAATTAAGACAGAATTCTGACTGACACTTTGATCATCATCATTAATAACATTCCTTTGAGACAAGGTCTGGCCAATAGAAATATTATATGAGCAGCAGATGTGACGTTACAGTGTCTACTAACAGGAAATGTTTATGAGAAATGATCTCAAAAAAAGCAAGACTGAAGTACGTGTTAGCAATAGAGCATGTGCTTAGGTGCAGGCCCTGGGTTCAGTCCTTGACCCTACCCCCCAAAAAATGGCGAAATTAATCTTAGTGATATACTTTACTTTGTAAATGTGTTCAAAATATTATTTCAACATGTAAGCAGTATTTTCAAAATTATCCAGATATTTTGTATTCTTATATTCTTACTACGTCTCTAAAATCTAGTGCATGTTTTACCCCTACAGCCCATCACAGTTCAGATGAGCTACATCTCCAAAGCCATATGTGGCCAATGGTTGCTTTATGAACAGCGCAAGTTGAAACTTTTTCTTAGAGAATGTTGATGGGTGGACATGTAGGAAATGCCTGTTTCTTTTTAATTTAGGAAATTTATTATTGAAGGGATATAGACTTCCACAGGCAAATATTAACAGAATTTAGAAATGAAATTAAAAGGGCTGCTGCAAACACCAGGAGAGAATCTGAGGCTCTTCCTCTTTCTAGTGGTGAGAGCTCAGCTCTTGGTCATGGACCACAAACAGGACCTGGGTGCAGCTCATGAAGCTGGGCCAACCGCGAGGGACTCACCTGCGCCCTCTTCTGGACACCGACTGGCAAGATGTGAGAAAGAAATCCTAGTGAACAGACTCCTCAGTGGAAAAAGCAGGGAACAGGCAGCAATTCTGTGCCAGTCCACTCCTCCACAAGCCCCTGTTCAGCTTTTCTTATGGAAGGGAGAACGCTACAAAGAATATTTGGGGGGGCTGGGATTGTGGCGCAGTGGTAGCGAGCTCGCCTAGCACGCGTGAGGCACTGGGTTCGATCCTCAGCACCACATAAAAACAAAGATACTCTGTCCACCTACAACTAAAAAATAAATAAATACATATTTTTTTTAAAAAAAAGAATATTTGGGGAGATTTCCCCAAGTTCGTCCGGTCTTAGAAACTACAGAAACCTCCAACAGAAACCATACACAGCTTGAGAGGCTAATATGTGGTATTAAGCACAGCATTTATAAACTGGCTTAGCTGTTGCTGAATCCTGAGCAATGATTCCAGTCCAGTATCAAACAGTAGGAGTATGAAATGCTGGAGAGATGGAAAGAATTCATTTCAGAAGCCAGGCGCGGTGGCTCACGCTTGTAATCCCAGCATTTAGGGAGGCTGAGACAGGAGAATCGCAAGTTCAAAGCCAGCCTCAGCAACTGCGAGGCACTGAGCAACTCAGTGAGAGCAACTCATTGAGACCCTGTCTCTACATAAAACACAAAATAGGGCTGGGGATGTGGCTCAGGGGTTGAGTGCCCCTAAGTTCAATCCCTGGTACCAAAAAAAAAAATGATGATGATGATGATGATACAATGATGATACAATGTTGTTTATTCATTTGAACTGCTGTAGAGTATTCCTTTGCATGAATACAGGACATTTATTTTTTACTTATGCTCCTGTTGCAGGTGATGCTGCTGAAGACACACTTTGTATTTCTCTTTGTGTACTTGGGGTACACAGCAGGGTAGAAGACACCTGTTGCATCATAGTGTAAGCAGTCTCATGCGTTCACTTCCTCCTCGAGTGGTGGGAAGATTATCTACCATGTCTATCAGGGCTTATGATTTCTCATTGCTTTAGATCTGTACCAATTGACAGTCTCATTCTCTCCTGAGAATATGAAACGATATCTCATTGTGGTTCCAGCTGGCATTTCACCAAGGACTAGTGAGGTGGATCGAGTTTTCAACTGTTTACTGGCTGTTCATACTTTCCTGAGTTGACTGTTTTCTACTCTTTGCATATTTTTATTGACTTGTTCAGAAAATTCTTCGACACATTTTTTAAAATGTGATCTGTACAGTTAGGATTTTTATCCACCTATATATGAGTTTTTAAGGATATAGACTAAAGTAGAGAGGCAAGATTATAAAAGATATGAACAGATATTGATAAAATTGAAAACAACAACAAAAAATAATCAGTGAAACCAAAAGCTGGTTTTTGGAAGTTGCCAATAGGCTGATCAATCTTCAGGAAGAACCCTATGGATAAAAATGAACTACTGTATTTTATAAATAATTGTGGCTTAGATATCATGGGAGAAGGAGCATCTCTGGAAGAGTCCCAAGGACTTCCCCAGAAAGGGTGAAGGACTCAAATAAGGACTGATGAGGTCCTTGACATGTGTAAAGGAAAAGAATTTCAGCCAGTTAGGTTGTACATACCTATAATCCCAGCAGCTTGGGAGGCTGAGGCAGGAGGATCACCAGTTCAAAGCCAGCCTTAGCAACTTAGTGAGGCCCTAAGCAACTCAGAGAGATCCTGTCTCTACATAAAATACAAAAAAAGGGGAGAGGGGCGCTGGGGATGTTGCTCAGTGGTTAAGCGCCCCTGGGTTCAATCCCTGGTACCAAAAAGAGAGAGAGAGAGCAAGTATCAGCACATGTCAGTAGAGGCACAGAAATTTATTTAGGAAAGAAAAGAACACACAATGCAGGCCATCTGGAGAGTGAGAGGCACATGTTGGGGTTTTGTGGCTCTTCTTTTAAAGGAAATTTAGTGAAGGATGAGTATAAGATGTATGTCAAAATGACATTAGTCTGGTGATCTCAAAATGGTTTAGGGTGGTCTGGTTATTCTAGTATCCATTGAGGTTGATGTGCTTTTCATTTTCTGATCAATAGATAATTCTAGAAAGTACCCTAAATTGCAAATTTCTCAAGATATCATATTTATTGTTGGGCTAATTAACAGTGCATGGGGTAGATTTACAGATTTCCCATAAATCTGGGAGTGACAGACCTGAGACAGAGACGAGCTTAGGGAGTGACAGGTTCGTAAAAGTATGCAGAACTTCTGAATTAAAGTTTTATTTCCTTGTCCTTCCTTTACGCCTCTTTTCTGCCTCATTTTAAAAAAATTTTCTTCTACTCTGCTTATAGACATATTTGCTAGATGACATGGGTTTGCATAATTCTATTTCTCTACCATAAGCTGTGGTGGTTAAAACAAATTCTTTTACTATTCTGCACTAAAATGAGCTTTAGGATTCTCTGAAAGGGGTAAATCAGAGAAGTATATACTAGTACCAGAATGAATCTGAGTAGCCTCTCGGTCCCCAGGGCTGGATTCCCATAGCTGGAAGTCACCTGCTTGGCAGCTGGCCCAGGCGCTCACCCACACATCTGCAGCTATCCTTAGCTATGTGCCCCATGGGACTGAGCCAAGGAAGCTCTGTGGAAGCACCCAAGAGCAGACTGGCTCCCTGGAGCATCAGCCTGCATTTAGCACTCTTCTTACAGCAAGGCGGTATCCCAGATACACCCTGTCACCCCAAGTAATCTACCACACACAGCAGAGAGCCTGACCAGTGGCCAACTTGGTAGCATTTTATTTTGTAAATTAACTGATCAAAACAGGCTTTCTAAGAAGCCACTGTCCATTCAGAGGGAAGCAATAGGGTGTGATAAGAGAAAGACTCTGAGGTGTCCTAAATTTAGTCACAAGGGCTGGGAGGATGTTGGGAAAATGAGATGGGCAAGTTGGTCAGTAAACAGCTATGTGCCAAACACAGCAAAAGATCATTTCAAGTTTCACATTGCTGAATGTATAATAAAACCTTAACATTGGAGCTGTAGCTCAGTGGTAAAGCCCTTCCCTAGTATGCATAAGGCCCTGGGTTGCATCCCCAGCACAGCAAAGGAAAAAAAAAACCTCAAATCTCATCTATACACACACATGTACACACACACACACTCACGGCCACACACACATGCACACACACACCCATCAACCAACATCACCACTACTATCACCACCATATTCCGCTTGGGACTCGAGCCAAACTTGTTGTAACAAATACTTCTTATGGACTACCCTCTTATCCTGGTCCTCTGATCCAGAGTGAGCAAAGCGTTGACACAAACATCTTGTGCTTTCCTCCTCCAGTTTTCATTATAAAAATACTTTGGCTTTAGGCCCAGTGGACATTGTCCCAGCTGCTGTCTCGCCTTGCTGCTGGAAGTTGCAGGAACTTATTCCAGACCATAGGCCATTTTTGGCTAGCGTCTGTTATGGCCCAATGAACCCTTTATTTCAGAGATCCTTCAGCATCAAGAGTTTTGACTTAACAAGTACTTTGGGGTCATAGATTGGTGAGAAACCAAAACATGAATGTATAAAGCCAGTCCAAATTCTTACAGTGCCTTTCACTCCCCCTCTTAATGCCGCTCCCAGCCTGAATTTGCCCCTCCCAGACACGAACTCATGTTTACAGCTCCCAGAACACATGGTAAATAATCCTTCTGTAGTAGAAATGTTTGCTGAATTTAAATATTTTGATGAGTTTTTGTATTACACCACAATCTGATTAACTATAAGAAATCATATAGCTGGGTGTGGTGGCGCACGCCTGTAATCCCAGCACTTAGGGAGGCTGAGACAGGAGAATCGCCAGTTCAAAGCCAGCCTCAGCAATGGTGAGGCACTAAGCGACTCAGTGAGACCCTGTCTCTACATAAAACACAAAATAGGGCTGGGGATGTGGCTCAGTGGTTGAGTACCCCTTAGTTCAATCCCTGGTACCAAAAAAAAGAAAGAAATTACACATGATGCAAAATGATTGTTTCTGTTTCCATACAAGTTAGCCCATTAAATAATAAAATCTGAATATAATGTGTACAAATATTTTCACCAGTCAATTTTGATTTCTGAAAATAACCACGTGATTGAACAAGGTTGAAGTGAGGGAAATCTATGAATGATTTTTATCTCCTGCAAATGAGAATCCAGCGTAGGACCCACCACCACCATCGCCATCTGCTCTTCCCTGGTGTCTGGAACAGGACTTCTCTTGCAGAGGACATCATTCCCAAGGCTGAGGTCACCTCTCCAGACAATCTTTAAATGTGAAACCCTACAGGAGCAGCTAATAGGGTATGATATAGCTGCCATTGCCCTCCTTGCCCAAATGAAACGTCCCTTCCTCTGTCTGTAACCTCTCAGGCCAGAGCTGAACAGCAGGTAGAGATAGGCTGTGTTGGGACAGCTTCCCAAGTGAGGACACAGGCCATGAAAGAAAATTTCCACACACATGGAGCTGAGAGGAGGGCTGGGGTGAAGACCAGATTGCTCTTAACATGACTTTTATTATTTTAACATTTTCATTAAGATTGTCTTTCAGTCAGGTGCGGTGGGTCAAGCCTGTAATCCCAGCACTTAGGGAGGCTGAGACAGGAGAATCGCGAGTTCAAAGCCAGCCTCAGCAACGGTGAGGTGCTAGGCAACTCAGTGAGACCCTGTCTCTACATAAAACACAAAATGGGGCTGGGGATGTGGCTCAGTGGTCGCATGCCCCTGAGTTCAATCCCCAGTACCAAAAAAAAAAAAAGATTATCTTTCATGCAGTGAAATGCATAGAGCTTCATCATACAACTTAAAGAGTTTTGATAAATACATACCCACATTCACACCAAGAGAAAGAGCATTTGTATCTTGCCCAAAAGTTCTTTCTTGTTCCTTCTCAAGAAGAACAGCTCTCTGCCACACAGGCAACACTTGATCTGCTGTCACTATAGATTCATTTGCATTTTATAGAGTTGCACATAAATGGAATCATAAACTAAGTTCTGTTTCACTCCATGCAGTGTGTAAATATCAGAAATCCATTCTTTTTTATTGCTGTGTAATGGACTCTTGTCTGGATGGACCACGGTTTATTCCTCCCCATGAGGACACCTGGACTGTTCCTAGTTGTTGTCATGTGTTTAGAGCATTTGTGAACATGCATGTACAAGTCTTTGTATGGATGTTGTTTTCATTTCTCTTGAATTAATATTGGAGAGTGGGATTGTTGGTAACCTAGCTTTTCAAATTCTGATAAAATGAGGCAATTTCCACTGTTCTGCTAAACTCACTGGGCCTTTCTTCTGCTGAAAATTATTTGATCAGTCATATGAATTGCAGATCTTTGGAGGGTAACACCTTTTTCCTCTTTAAGATGAAATTTCTCATTCAATATTCCAATTTGCACACTATGGAATATGCCAAAAAGTCTAACAAACCACTGGAAGGACTAAGAGGGTCACAAAGAGGGCTGCTTTAAAGAGTCATATCCAAGCACCGAAAGCATTCCTACACAGCAGGATTGTGTAATTAAACATATAATAGGAAAATTATCTCGTTCATGATACCTAGAAATAAACTCAGCAAGAAATATTCGAGACCTAAACTAAGAGCACTGTAACTTGACCTAAGGACTTGAAAGATGACTTGAGTAACCGAAAAGATAAAAGATAAAAGATACCATAACAAAGTTAAAAGGCAAATAAGTAGACTGAGAGATAATATAGATCACATCTCTAAAAGGCCAAGACTCTTATCCAATATAAATTACACTGACAAACCAGTAAGAAAAAAAATAATACAATACTGAGCAAGGGATATGAACAGGAAATTCACAGAAGATTACAAATGGGCAGTAAACATATAAATGAATGCTCAACTACACTTGTAAACAAGGGAAATGTGATTTAAAACAACAATGAAATGGCATTTTGCAAAGCTTTCCATGATGTTCCAGGATCTAGTGCTGGCAGGTGTAGAAGAGGACAAGGAAATCAATATGGCTCTTGGAGAGAGCTATTTGGCATTGGCTATTAAGTAAAATGTGTACAAGCTATGCTCAGTTATCCTGTATCACCTTTATCCTAGAAAAACTCATGTGCACAAGAACCCATGTGTGAGGGAAGCACTGTCCCAGCTTCCCAGCTATATCCATTGTAGTAGATCTCCAGACAAACCCTATACCATTACTCTGTCCACCAACTAATTAGGGGCCTCTGATTCATGCAGTGGCCACAGGCAAGCAAAGAATACTGTAGAGTAGTAAATAGAAATATAATGAATGAATGTAGGAGCACTCATCTGTGAACATTTCCAAGATCTATTTGCTGACCATTTATGTCAAAAAATATCTGCACATGAAATTTATCCCAGGAATGCAAGGTTGGTTTACTATCCAAAAACAAATTATCATATCAATAGAACAAAAAACAAAAATCATATGATCATCTCAATAAATGAAGAAAAGCATTTGACAAAAACTCAACACTCACTGGACATAGTGGCATGTGCCTGTAATCCCAGTGGTGCAGAAGGCTAAGTCAGGAGGCTCATGAGTTCAAAGCCAGCCTCAGCAACAACGAGGTGCTCAGCAACTCAGTGCGACCCTATCTCTAAATAAAATACAAAATAGGGCTGGAGATGTAGCTCAGTGGTCAAGTGAGTTCAATCCCCAGTACCCAAAAAAGAAAAAAAGAAAAAAATTCAACACTCTTTCATGATAAACACACTCAACAAAACTAAGAATAGAAAGAAATTTCAACCTGATAAAAGGCAACTATGAAAACTCTAACAGCTAACATTGCATCTAACAGTGAAAGACTAGATGCTTTGCCCATCAGATCAGAAATAAGACAAAAATGTCTGCTCTCACTACTTCTATTTAACATTTTGCTGAAGGTTTTAGCCAGGGAAATTAGGCAAGAAAATTACATAGATGGCATATAGAATGGAAAGAAGAAAGTAAAACTATTTCTCTTTACATGTAACATAATAGTATTATATAAACATATACAGAAAATACTAAGTAATTCATGAGAATGAGTGAGGTTTAACTAAGAGTATGAAGAGTAAATCAAGAATCTTTAGTTTAAAAAAAGAAAGAAAAATTATGAAAATACTAAGGGATTCACTTAAAAAGTATTAGAACTAATAAATGAGTTTAGCGAGGTTGCAGAATGTAAGATTGAGACATGAAAATCAATTGTATTTCTATACATTTGTAATTAACAATATGAAAATGCAATTAAGGAAGCAATTACCTTTACAGTTGCATCAAAAAAAGAAAATACATCAGACTAAGCTTAACAAAATAAATGCAAAGTTTATACTCTGAAAATGAACTACATTGTTCAAAGAAATTAAAGAAGACCTATATAAATGGAAAAACATATCATGTTCATGGAGAGAAGGATTTAATATTGTTAAAAGTTAACAATATGCCCCCAAAATGATCTACAGATTCAATACAATCTCTATTAAAATCCCGGCGGGCTTCTTTGCAGAAATTGACAAAATGATTCTAAAACTCATGGAAATTCAAGAGGATTAGAATAGACTGAACAATCTTGAATAAAAATAACTTTGTAGAACTCAGTTCTGATCTTAAAACTTAGTACAAAGTCACAGTTATCAAGACAGTGTGGTAACAGTATAGACATAGATCAATGGAATAGGACTGACAATTCACAAATAAGCCGCCATATGCATAGGTCATTGATTGTCCCCACAGTGCAGAAACCAGTGGGGAGAGAATGGGGTGCTAGGAAAACTGAATATCCACATACAAAAGAATAAACTTGGGGGCTGCTGTTGTAGTTCAGTGATGGAGCGCTTGCCTAGCACGTGTGAGGCACTGGGTTCAATCCTTAGCACCACATAAAAATAAATAAATGAAATAAAGAAATTGTGTCCATCTACAACTAAAAAAATTATTTTAAAAAAGAATGAACTTGGACCCCTACTTCACATCACAAACAAAATTAACTCAAAATGTATCTGAACCCAAATGTAAAACTATAAAACCGTTAGGGGAAAAAAAAGTGTAAATCTTAGTGACCTTGGATCTGGCAATGGAATCTCAGATATGACTCCATAAACAACAAAAAAGAAATAGATTAGTTGAATTTAATCAAAATTAAAATTGATTGCACTTCAAACGATAGTGTCAGGAAAGTGAAGAGAGCCAGGTGTGGTGGCACACACCTGTAATCCTAGAGACATAGGAGGCTGAGACAGGAGGATTGCAAGTTCAAAGCCAGCCTCAGCAATCTAGCGAGGTCCTAAGCACCTTGGCAAACCCTGTCTCAAAATAAAAAATTTTTTAAAGGGGTTGGGGATGTGGCTCAGTGGGTAACGCATCCCTGGGTTTAATCACTTGTGTCAAAAAGAGGAGAAGGAGGAGGAGGAGGGGAAGGAGACAGAGAAGAAGCTTGTAGGAGCAGGGTGCAGTGATGCACATCTATAATCCTAATGACTCAGAAGGCTGAGGCAGGAGGATCACAAGTTCAAGGCTAGCCTCAGCCATTTAGCAAGCCCCTGTCTCAAGATTTAAACTAAAAAGGGCTGGGGATATAACTCAGTGGCAAAATATCCTGGGTTCAATCCCCTGTATCCCCCCCCCCAAAAAAAAAGTTAAGAGAGAATTCTCAGAATGACAAAGAGATTTTCAAATCATATACTGATAAGAAATTCATACTAGATTATATGAAGAATCATCACAGCATGATAATAAAGGCAACCCAATTAAAACAGGCAAAGGATCTGACTAGACATTTCTCTCAAGAAGATACATGAATGGACATGAAGCATGCAATAAGATGTGTGCTTCGTTAGTCATTGGAAAAATACAAATCTGAAACATGATGAGATACCACTTAAGCCATGAAGATGGCTGTAATCAGAAAGACAATAATAGTGAAAATGTCAAGGATGTGGAGAAATTGGAAGCCCCTTGGTTAATGTTTTGGGAGGCAACATGATAGTTAATTTTATGTGTCAACTCAATTGAGCCGCAAGGGGTGTAGACATTTGTTCAAACAGTACTTCTGTGAATGTCTGTGAGGGTGTTTGGCTGAAATTCACATCTGAATGTATAGTCCAAGTGAAGCAGATTGCCCTCCCTTTTAATGGAGGGTGGCCATGTCCAATCAATTGGAGACCAGAGTAGAACAGGACTGGACTAGAACAAAAAGTCTGAGTAAGAGGAAAACTCCTCCTGAATAAATGCTTGAATTGGAACACCGCTCTTCTACTGTCTTTGGACTTAAACTGAAGAATTGATTTGTCTTGGGTCTTGAGCTTGCCAGCCTTCGGGTTGGAACTTGACATCAGCAGTAGAAGCTTCCTGACAGATCTCGAGACTTCTCAGCCTCCATAACCATATGAGCCAATTCTTATAAGAAATTCCTCTCCTCCTCCTCCTCTTCATCCCTCTTTTCTTCTTCTTCCTATTATTATTACTATTATTCCTCTTCCTCTTCTTCCCCTTCCCCTCCTCCCTCTCTCTCCCTCTCTCTAATCCCTCCCTCTCTCCTTGTACCCTCTTATCTTAAATGTTTGGGACCTAGAAGTGTTTCATTCTGACATTTTCAGAATATTTGCATATACATACTGAGATATATTGAGGATGGCACCCAAGTCTAAACTCAAAATTTATATATATGTATATTTTTTTCACATACATCTTATGCACATAGTCGAAGGTAATTTCATACAATACATTTAATAATCTTGCGCATGAAACAAAGTTTCATGGTATGGAATTTTCTACTTGTGGTGTCATATCAGCACTCAAAAATGTTTCAGATTTGGAGTATTTTGGATTTTGGAATTAGAGATGCCTAACCTAGGGTGTGGGGATATGGTCAATGGTAGGAGACCTGCCTAAGAGGCACAAGGCTCTGGGTTCAACCCCGAGCACCAGAAAAAAGTCAGAGGGGGGTCACTCTGCACACACATACACATACGCACACACACACACATTTGCCCATGCCTATACTGTGTTTCCATTTCTCCGGAGAACCCTCATACAAGGGGTAATGAAAATGGTATAAATATGATTGTGTTGTTGGCTTATGCAACTTTATAAATAAACTAAAAAACACTGAAATGCACACTTTAAGCTGGTGAGTTGTGTCGTATATGAATCGTGTCTCAATAAAGTTGTAATCACCAAAACACATGCACATGCACATTATACTCTACACATCTCACCTCCATGGGAAAGCCCAGAGAAGGGTCTGGAAGGCAAAGAAACTGATAAAGAATTTTCCTGTCTTGCTCCCTCTAACAGACACCCCTAAGTAGGAATTTCTGTCATCTAAGGGTGAACATAACTCATGTGGTTCTTGGGACAGCCCAGTGAGGTGTCTACTGGTATTAACCCCATTTTACACGGGCAGAAACTGAGCTACAGAATGGGTGTACTTAGCATGAGACAGTCCCTGGATCTGGTCCCCAGAACCACAGGGAAAAAGAGAAATTGAGTTACAGTGAAATTGAGAAATGTGCCCAGTGTTTCCTCACTGGCAACAAATACTGTGGTTGCCAACAAATGTACACATTTACTATGTGGTGAACAGCTTTGTTCCTGGGTGTTCTAACCCATTATGCAATATTGCTTCTCATATATTTTGGTTCTCATTTCTTATTTGAATTTTCATCATGAGGGTGTATTGAGATGATGGTTTGGTTCTTAAACTTTATTGAAATCATAATTCTTTGATCTACTCAAGACAATTCACTCAACATCCTTAAAGGGGCTCTCAATGAAAAGGGAGCTGTCCTCATATTTGATCCAGTTGCCATAATTCAAAGAAGTCATCTCAGGGAGGGGCATCAGGGCAAACCCCCACATCTCCAATACTCTCACTTATCCTGCTCTCTGAAGACCCTACAAGGCCCCAAATGTACTTTCTGGATTCTCAAACTTCTTAGTCTTGGGATCTTATTGCACTCTTAAAAAAATGATTGAGGATCCCAAATTAGTGTTTATATATTTAGATTTTATCTATCCACATTTAAGATATTAATAGGGTACAGTGGTACACGCCTGTAGTCCCAGCAGCTTGGAGGCTGAGGCAGGAGAATTACAAGTTCAAAGACAGCCTCAGCAACATAGCTGTCTCGAAATTTTAAAAAATTAAAAAGTTCTGAGGCTGGGGCCTGGGGCTGTAGCTCAGTGGTAGAGCGCTTGCCTTGCATGCGTGAGGCACCGGGTTCCATCCTCAGCACCACATATAAATAATAAATGAATAAAATAAAGATCCATCAACAACTAAAAAAAAATTTTTTTAAATTCTGGGGATGTGGCTCAGTGATTAAGCACCCCTGAGTTTAATTCCTGGTACATAAGGGGAAAGAAAAGATATTAGAAGTGAAAACTGAAAAGAAATTTATAATATTTATTCATTTAAAAAACAATAATAAGCAGGTTACATGTTAATACAATAACATCTGTATGAAACTATTTCCAAAATAAAACAAAAATTGAATGAGAAGAATGGCATCATTTTACCTTTTTGCAAAGCCCTTTATAATGTTTTATTGATACACTATAATTACACATAGCAGTGGAACTCTGTGACATACTTCTACATGCACATAATGCAAAGCTCTTTTATGCTGGCTTTCACAGAAGGCAGCTGGACTGTCATATCTGTTCTTGCATTTCGTCTGTTGTGATGGGTTATTTTGGTTGAAGCACATGAACAAATTCTGTGAATAAGCAGGTTGCTATACTGGAAGCTGGCCTGGGGGATAGTGAGGGGAGGCTTCCCAAAGGGGTGACATACTGAATGACCAGAAATGAGAAGGACCCATTCCTGCAAAGGGATGGGAAATAGCATTCCACACACCTGGCACAGCACTACAAAGGCACTGAGGCAGGAATATCTAGGTATATTTTAAGAATGAAAGGAAGGATAGACTTCACATTGGCCCATTCACCTTTTTGGGCTTTGCTTACTGCCCAGGGATATTTATTCCATTAGGTGACTTCAAAGTCATCTGCTGCATACTCGATCCTTCATTCACAAATGCTTTTCTTTAGCTGACCCTTTCTAAATCCTAGACTCACGCTCAACCAACACCTCCCTTGGGCCACCCAACAGGCAAATGCTCAGAACTATTCCTACACTGCTCAGCTTAGGAATAAAGACCAACTACAAATATCCAATTCCACAATGACCCCAGCCCAGTTTCCAATAAATTTATCACTGATTGGATGTGCCTTTCAGCACTGCAAAGCCTCAAAATAATCCTGACAAATCTTCCTTGGCAACATCAATCAAACACAACAAGAAAAAACAAACAATAAATCCAGACCTGTAGTAGAGGCAGAAAGAGGAATTGCTTCTGGATCAGGCAAATTTGATTACAGAAGGTCCTGACTTAACAATGGTTCAAGTTAAGATTTTTCATCTTTACCATGGTGGTGAAGGGGTATGGATTCAGTAGAACCTGTAATTTGAATTTTGAACTTTGTTCTTGGCTAGGGATAGGCCCTATAGTCCTCTCATGAGGTAGGCACCAGCATTCCCAGTGCTTAGGATATTTTGTTTTGGGTCTTCCTATCCCATTGTGTCTAACAAAATGTCCTGTGTGTCTCCTGCTGTGAGGGATAAGTGAATACACATATAATGATTGTTTTTCATTTTCAGCATTCAATGAATTACACAAGATATGCAACATACTTTATTATAAAATGCGCCTTGTGTTGCATCATTTTGCTCAGCGGCAGGCTGATTTAAGTGTTCAGAGGAGGCAAGGCTAAGCTATGATGTTGGATAAGGTTAAGTTCGTTTACAACATGACAATTTACTGGTGTGACCTTTTTGTAAGTGGAGGAGCCTCAGCATTTAGCACACAGCCTCATGCCATGTCTGCAATTTCTGCAGCTCACTGGAACCGTCTGAGCTATGTGAATTCCTCAGAAACCTTTTTTGAAACTGCAATGCATCCCTCACCCACACCACCAAAGCCCTGGATGCAGTTGCTCTGGAGTAGGTCCCCAAGTGCATGTGTTATTTATTTACAGGACTTCAGCACTGCCATCAGCAACCACAGCCAAGCCTTAAGGTTCATCTTCACACTGGCCCTCTGAACTAGGCAAAGTGCCATTTGATCTTCCCCCGCCCGGAGTTTGAAATGCATTCCACAAACTGTCACACTGGTGGACTCGGCCCTGCAGGCCTCCCCTTTGGACCGCACTTGACTTCGCTAAGTCTCAAAGATATGCACCAGACTTTTATTAGGCGTGGATGGAGGAAGAAGGGGAAATCAGCAGTGCTTTGGCAGGCCTAGCTAGGCATGGTAGCAATTTCCTGGAGTGCGGGAGAGGCAAAATCAAGAGCGACTGCGGGGGCGGGGGGAGCATCTGCCACCCTCGGACCCTTTCCCACCGCCTGCCCACAAGGTCTTCCCCGGCACCCGCAACACCCACGCCCGGAGCTCTGGGGAACCCGGGAAAGCAGAACCTGAAGCTGGTCAGGTGTAATCCAGCACGTGGCCCTGAGGCCACGCCCAGCCACTCTCTGGGGCCCGGGCTAAACAGGTCTTTCAGGTTGACTCTCAAGCCCCGGGAGAAGGTGGGTGTTGGACAGAAGTGCAAAGAAGAAGCAAAACGATCTTAGAGAGCTTGGACGCTCGGTTGAGGCACCGCTGGGATTCGAACCCAGGATCTCCTGTTTACTAGACAGGCGCTTTAACCAACTAAGCCACGGCGCCGCCCGTACAAGCAACGCGAGAAACTATTCCCCATCTCTAGTTACTGCTGGAGCCTTGCGCGTGCGCAGAGGCTTTTTGGGTTTTGAATTTTAGGTGAGGAGGCTGGATGTTGGCGCATGCGTGGTGTATCTGCTCGGTAGCCCAACCTAAGAGAACGCGGGACTCGCAAAGTGGGTGGGACTTCTCGTTCCACGTCTCCTTGCCGGAGAACCTGAATACCTGTACCTTTGTGGACTCCTCGATCAAGGTCTGCGCTTTTTGCTCGCCAAAAGTGGCGCAGGCGATCCCCTGCCCGCTCCGGAGAACCCACGACCCGCCAGCGCGCCGGGCTGCTGGCTCTCCCGGCTTCGGGAGACCTGTGAGCTCCGGACCCACCAGCGCCACGCCCTCAGCCCGAGCGGGCCGCGGTCCCTGCCAGCCCCGAGAGCCCCTAACTTCATTTGGGCTGCCTCTTCCTGAGTCATGGTAGTGTCGCAAGGTACTAAAGAGACCCTGAGCTGTCACAGCACCCTGTGTGGGGAGGTTTCCACTGCCAGATCAGGGCAAGTAGGAGTCCTCCCCACGCAGGCTCTCCACTTGCTCGGGGTCTCCTCACTCTGGCATACCAGCCACTTGTCCCAGCACTTTTCAGAGGGCTTTTGGGTAACAACAAAGTCCATCACTACTAACGCGTGGAAGAGTCAGCCACCCAACTGTTGAGTCTATACAAAAATACGTGCACAGGAAGGTTCGCCCCCAGTATTTTTTGTAATACCAACCTAGGTGCCCAGCAGTAGGGGCAGTGTTCATATATGCTGTCTAGCCGTCCACCCAGCCACAGTGATGACTACATCTGTGTGTGTCTTCACGTGTTGGAAGGCATCAGAACATCTGGAGGAAGGAGGCCACTTGCTGGGAAGGTGTAAGTGGAATTTTGACAAGTTTATACATCATTCGTTGCAAAGAAGTGGATAAATATTAAGCAGCCAACTTGAATGTGAGCAATAACCCCCTCTGTGACTGACAGGGAAGGCACTAAACATGGGGCCTGCCTAAATGATTCTCAGGTTATCGTGCTAATGCACGGAATCTTTGGATGCCAAACAATGGACACTGTAAATCAGTCCTGCAATCAAGTTTCTAAAATGGAGCACAGAGCATATTAATGACATTGGGCAAAAATCATGTGAAGCTAACCAAATGGAACAGGGGAATCTTCACATTTTTTAAGTGAAAACGTTACTCTTTCTGGATTGATCAATGTCCTACAATATGCAGTGGAAGCAAGAAGACAGCTGCCCATATGCATGGGCATTCTGAAATTGAAAAGTCTGGGGCAGACAGCATGAAACATCCTGTGATGGAAATGCCATCTCCACCCCCTCTTACCTATTCAGACCTTCCTCTGCTCTGAGCAGCTGGCCATCTGGGAGCATTAGCATGTCTTAGTGGTTTTGTGTTACTACAACAAAATACTTGAGTCTAGGTACTTTATAGAGAAAAAATATTTATTAAGCTCGTGGTCTTAGAGGCAGGAAAGTTCAAGATCATGCAGTGACATCTGATTAGTGCTTCATATGGTGTCATAATATGGCAGATGGCATCACATGACAGAAGCACATGTGAGAACAGCAAGTAGCACATGGAGAAGAAACCAAACACAGGGGTGGCCTAAATTTATAACAGTCTGCTCTTGAGGTGACTAATTCAGTCCCCTGATGTCTAACCACTCCCAAGAGGCGGGTATTGATACCTTCCCATGGTGTGCCCCCATTACTTAATCATCTCCCACTAGGCCCCACCTTATAAAAGTTGTACCACCTCCCAATACCATCACATTGGGGACCAAGCTTCCAGGATATGAACTCTTAGGGAACAAACCATAGTCAAACCATATAAGCCACAATGCCTTACCATCCTCACCCATAGAAGGGGGCCCCCCACACATCCTCATGTTCATTTGACAAACCCATCCTCAGGAAATGCTGATGCTAGTCCTAGGGGCTGCTTTTATAGAACAGCTCCAGACTCCAGGAGTCCATAAAATGCATCCCAAAAGTGAGACAGAATGAACACCAGGACATAAAGCTTAGAAGTAGCAAAACTGCTTCTACAATTCATATGCACACTTCTTTTCCAAAGGAATCTAGATTTATTTTGCATGAAAACTGAAGTATTCAACTCCTAAGGATGCTATGGAGCTGGGGAGGTGGCGCTATACTGAGAGGCCAGCCAGGGATTGGCCCCTGCCCCAGTCTGATAGGCCCACTCAGGTGGGGAGGGACCCCAAGAAGGATCCCTGCAGCGAGCCCCGCAACTTGGATGACAGGTGACCCATGATCAAGTCACTCAGAGGGCCCAGTGGTCATCAGTCCTCCTTGTTTGTTTCTGATGTTGAGGAAGCCTCTGCTGGCAAGTTCATCGGATCTCTCCGGCAGAAGATACATTTGTTGACTATATCAAAAGAGCTGTCACTTTCCAAGGTGGAGAATGGCCTGTCACATCCTTCGCACTGACATGAAATATTTGAAGAGCAGAAAGGACATGCTGGTCAGAAAGGATCAGGGCATTAAGTTGGAATCCTCCCCCCTCATCTGGCTACCTTGGGCAGGGCTGAGGTGAGTGCTTCCCTCTCAGGAGCTTCTAACCTCATGGAGTAGACTCCAGGACACAGAGAACCCACGTGGGCTTCTGCTCCCTCCTCCACCCCCACTCCCAAGCTAAGCAGGTACTGCCAGCTCATGTCCCCTACTGTGAGGGCCCTGAGGGTAAGAGTGGCAAGCCACAAGGCAGCAGGGGAGACAGGGCAGGTGTCCAAGCCAGCCCAGTGCTCCATCCAGAGCAGAACTACAGGAAACGGGGGATGTCCTAACTCCCTGACATGCTAGGGAACACCTGACTTTGACCAAACCACAAGAAGTGAGCAGACAAGATTGCTGAACAAAACAGGGATTTCAACTAAATTGACATGTTGAGCATCCTCTTCTGTCCTGAGCCATTTTTTGACCAAAACATGTAGGATGGTAGATACAGATGGCACAACTGACCACATCATCTGCAGCCTACTAATGAGTGAGCAGCGCCAAGCAAGGGTAGGGACTCTAAGGCCATGGCAGAGGCCAATAAGTGGTTCCCACCCCAGCACAGTCTCCTTGGGACAGGCCTACACAGTGGCATTCCCCTGTCCTGGCACTCTAAGCCCCTGTGTTTTTGCCCCTTTTCCAGCTGGAGGGGCTGGACAGATCCTGCTTGGGGCAAGCCTTTTGGAAATCTGCCCTCTGAGGTTTCTCCTGTTGATTCAGAGCAAGTCAAGTGCAGTGGGTTCATCTTTGCTACAGCTTCAGGTAGGTCTCTTTCTTCTTTCTTTTGCAAGAAAGATATTTGATTCTTTACCTACCTTCTTCAGCAGCTCCAGGTCTCATGGAACAGTCTCCATGGGTCCAACCCCCAAACAAGGCTCCCAAAGGGGGCAGCTCCAGGGCAGGTTGCAGGTAAGGGACAGGAGTAATCAGTGCTTTATATCTAGTCCGTTTCCAGGGTCTAAGGACTAACGTGGTCACAAAGGCCTTAAGGACTAGCTGGCCACAGGACAAGGTCCATGTGGGTCCCATCTCTCACCTCCCTGCCCTGTAACATTGCTCACAGATTAGCACAGTCCTAGAAGCAGTCCCAGAACTTTTTCTTTTTGTACTAGAATTGAACTCAAGGACACGTTACAATTGAACTATAGCCTCAGCCCTTTTAAAAAATTTTTTATTTTGAGACAGCATTCACTAAATTGCTTAGGGCCTCGCTAAATTACTGAGTCTGGCCTTCAGTTTGCAATCCTCCTGCCTCAATTTCCTAAATTGCTGGGATTATAAGTAAGCACCATTCCATCTAGCTCTGCCAGCCAGAACATCCCAGAGCTTGGTGGTAGAGGTATATCTTCTGCCTCTGTGGCTGGCACTTGCTGAGCCTGGGGAAGCAAAACATGGGCCCAACCTACCACCAGGCACTTGCACTAGCAAAACATGGGTTCCTGAGCCTCTTGCATGGGAAACAGAGACCAGGGGTTTACACAGTCCAGCTGTGTGTCCAGCCATTTCTCCACTGACTAGTGCTCCCTCTGGCCCTATCTCCTTCAGACCCCCTCATTCACTCCACTCCACCTGCCTCAGGGGCCCTGCACTGGCTGTTCCCATTGCTAGGAAATTTTTCCCCTGAATATCTGCCCAGCTCACTCCTTTAACACCATCCAGTCTACATACGTGTCACCTTCTCAGAGACACCTACCTTTTGAAATAATTGCAACTCCCAGCACTCCCGTTGTCCTTTCCTATGTTATTTATCTTTGAATTATAGATCACTGTGTGACTTACTACATGCTTTTCTTATGTCTTTACACCTTGTCTCCTCTTTTACAATTTAAGCTCCCACGGGGCTAGAAATTCACTCTATTTGTTCACAGTTATTTCCCCAGATGCCCAATAAATGTTTGCTGGAAGAATAAATTAAACTGTACAGGGTTAATAAACGTCTTCACTGAGCTTAATTTTACCCCATACCAACCTGTTTTACTCGTAGGCCCATGGCCTTTTTGTTCTCAATTACTAACGGAACTTGGTCGATGTTTTCAATATTCCATAGTCTCATGGTCCTGTCCTAAAACAGGTTAAACAGTAAAACAGCTGTCACAAAAAATGCTGTGGTACATCCTTACAATGAAATATCATTTGATGGCCAAAAGAAACCTGCTGTCAAGCCACAGAAAGACACAGAGGAAGCTTAAATGCACATTATTAAGCCAAAGAAGAGAATCTGAAAAGACTATAGACTACATAATTCCAACTATGTGATATTCTGGGAAAGGAAAAACTATGGACAGTAAGAAGATCAGTGATTGTTGGGAGTTCTGGGGAAGAAGGGGAGAGATTTTTAGGGTGGTGAAACCATTCCATGTGCTACCTAGTGCTGGGTACATGGCATGTACTTGGCAAAACCTCTAGACTGTACAACACAGAGTGAAACAATATACTCTATGAACTTGAGTTAATAATTCCAGAAAGGAATACAGTCTTGTTGACACCTTGATTTTAGCCCAGTGACACTTTGCTGGACTTCTATCCTACAGAATACGAGATTAAATTATGTTGTTTCATGTTTAAACAGTGCCATCTGTGGTAATTTGTTATAGCAGCAATAAAAAAAAAACAACCGAATTTACTAAGTAATGTTACATTTCATAAGTCAACAGTCGCAACTCAATGTCCTATAGGGAAACAATAGGGGAAATTTAGGGAACAGGCATGTTGGCCTCTTGCAGTATAGAGCTGTCAGATTTTACCAACAATCACAGTTTCCACATTATCAAATGGTTTGTCAAGTCATGGCAAAAAAAAAAAAAAAAAATGTTCCTCATAGTTCCTAGATACTTTGATTTCAAAGTTTCAGATTCTCTCCTGGATTTCCATTAAGATTATTTTATTTTATTTTTTGGTACTGAGGACTGAACCCAGGGACACTTTACCATTGAGCTACATCCCCAGTCCTTTTTATTTTTTATTTTGAGGTTCTAAGTTCTAAGTTGTGGAGGCTGGTCTTGAACTTGTGATCCCCCTGCCTCAACCTCCTGAGTCACTGGGATTATAGGCATTTGCCTGGGTGCCTGGCTTCTATGAAGATGTTAATGGATCTACAAAAAACAAAAGTGTGCTGATATTTATCTACATACAAAGTAGGCTTTGCTCATTTATCTGCATATTCAGCAGAAAGTGCAAATGTAAAGTTTGGCAAGCTGTGTTCATTCTGTAAACTTTTTATGAAAGTAAACGGCCAGCACATCTTGCATAACATATTCCTAAAAAGGAGTACAATTTATTTACCTATAACATTGGGTCTTTCATAGGAAGAGTTTGGGGCACTTTTCACCTTCCTCAATCTGTATGAAGCACTTAGTGATGTTGTTGATTTTAGAAGTGGAAGGAGACATCTCCTTTAAACATGTGCCTACAACATGGCTATTATCATTTCTAGCCATCCAAAGATGTTAAAATGATGACTTGCTGCAAAATCATATTTTTAAGGTCTAGAAAAAGAAGAATGTTACCTAATCTTGAAATACATCAAGGATGATAACAGAGAAAAGAATAACTATAACACACTTATGTACTGGTTTTCAAACTATTTGATGATCTTTGAAGAGGCCATCATGAGTCAAAAAAAAAAAAAAAAGAAATGATTGCACCTGAGTTGTTCAATGTTATGTGCAAGTTATGACAAAAAGGATACAGTGAAAAATTATTCATTTTTTGAAAAAATACTATAACTTATTTTGAATCCAACTAACATATCACAAGTTCAAATTACCTCTGTGCTTTAAAAATGTTTTTCCTAAGCCAGGCGCGGTGGCACAAGCCTGTAATCCCAGCACTTAGGGAGGCTGAGACAGAAGAATCGCGAGTTCAGAGCCAGCCTCAGCAATGGCGAGGCGCTAAGCAACTCAGTGAGACCCTGTCTCTACATAAAAAACACAAAATAGGGATGGGGATGTGGCTCAGTGGTCAAGGGCCCCTGAGTTTAATCCCCAGTACCAAAAAAAACAAAAAACAAAAAAACGTTTTTTCTGAGAAGGCAAGGTCTAAATTATGATGTCATCCAATGTGCTTCAGAATGTTTAAAAATGATGGACATTTTAGATAGGTGCAGTCTGCATGATAAATATATGAGCTCAAAGGAACTGGATGACAAATACCTGGTCTATTAAAACAAGCCTGTAAACGTAGTACAAAGTACATTTTAGCCCAGTGACACTTTGTGGGACTTCTGTCCTACAGAATAAGAGATTAAATTGTAGTGTTTCATGTTTAAACTTGGACATTTTTGGAGAGCTGGAAAGGCATTCCTACAGAGCTAAAAACCTGCTGTTGCTAGTAAGAAATTCCTAAATATTCCATACACAAATGCTTTTGTTGGAGGAATATTTAGCTTGATGTCATGGGCTGACCCAGGAATTGCTATAATGTGAACTTGATAAGAACAGAGCTGCAAGAATTTTGTTTGACAGGTTTCAGCTTCACCTCTTCATACAATAAAAGAATGTCCTAGCTGGGCATGGTGGTACACACCTATAATCCCAGTGATTCAGAAGGCTGAGGCAGGAGGATTCCAAGTTTGAGACCAGCCTCAGCAATTTAACAAGGCCCTAAGCAACTTATGGTAGAGTGCCCCTGGGTTCAATTAGGAGGAGGAGGAGGAGTGGAGAAGGAGGAAAGGGGAAAGAGGAGGGAGCAGAACGGGAGGGAGAGGAGGGGAGAAAAGGAGAAAGTAGAGGAGGGGGAGAAGAAGGACCTAAAGACTGCAGGCAATTCAAAAAAGTATGAAAATAGAAAAGTAAAAAACATCCTGCTACATTATGGCCAAAAAGAAACATGTCATCATTGAGTTTATTATGGTAAAACATAACATTATCGTTTCAGTCATTCGTAAGCATACAATTCAGTGACATAAAATACATTCACAATCTTGTGTTACCATCACCACTCTGATCACAGTTTTTTCATCATTCCCAACACGAACTCCACTACCAATAACAACTTCCCCTCAGCGGGGTGTGGTGGTGCACCCCTGTAATCCCAGCACTTAGGGAGGCTGAGACAGGAGAATCGCGAGTTCAAAGCCAGCCTCAACAAAGGCGAGGTGCTAAGCAACTCAGTGAGATCCTGTCTCTACATAAAACACAAAATAGGGCTGGGGATGTGGCTCAGTGGTCGAGTACCCCTGAGTTCAATCCCCGAT